>DWME01000946.1:0-28144 GCA_018244795.1 Parelbella ahira ahira
GTACATCGTAAGGGACCTGGCATGATATATGTATGTAATATTAAAAGAAACGTTTTAAAAATATTCTACATCATACTGGCATATGGCATACAACAGCATACTATAATTCTGTCTTTTAATCATTATTCGATATTGCAATTTTGTAATAAATCACATTGTCAATAAGTAAATGTCGTCATTTCTTCGCCATACGCAAGACCATTTCTCTATGACGATTTTGTTGCCAGTCTGTTGTTACCGCATCATTTAATAATTTACATAAGTCATAGTAGAGTTATAGGTACTTGTAACATTTTAGAAATTGCAGAAGGAATAACGAATACGAAATTTATCAAAATATTCTATTAACGGAGGTTAATAACAAAAATGTCCCTGCGATATTATGACTACGTGTCGAACAGTGCGAATGTAACTGTAATACTCATTATTTTAGGTACCTAAATGAGACTACTTCGCGCGACTCTTTCGTGGTAAACTTGACAAAGGTTTTAATGGAATAATTATCTCTACGCAGAAGTGAGAGAGTTTAAATTTACTCGGAATTGTGTTATCCTCGTCGGCTCCTAGTTGAGTGACGGGAATACTTTTGAAAAGGAATATAACTTTTTTATGTCTTACATTGAGGATGTTACGTCTTAAAGGATTTAAATTCGCACACGTAGCGTAGGACGCCCTCCAGCTAGGTGGAGTGACGATATATGCAAAGTGGCTGGCAGTTGTTGGATGCGAACAGCTGTCGATTGAGCTCAGTGGCGTGCCATTGGAGAGGCCTATGTTCAGCAGTGGACGGGAGTAGGCTGATAATGATGATGATGATAATAGGAAGAATGATATTTTCTTCACCTACATATTTTCGTACAAACGTCCTATACACTGTGCGATACGGTAACATTGACAGAACTGTCTTTAAACAGAAGATAAACAATCACGCAACCCCCATGAAAAGGTCCCAGACCGGAAGAAGCAGCGCCGATTGGAGTAGGTCTATGTCCACCATTAGACTTACAAAGGCTGATGGATATATGGATAGATATAGATCAGTGTCACCTACAGTAATTACAATGTACACGTGGCAAAAGGTCGGGGAATACTTTACAAGATGAACATGAAAGGTGTGTGTTAAGAGCAAAGTAAATAACTAAATAAAGGTGAACAACATCACAAAACCGTCACGGAATAACTATTCAAAGTTTTATAAGGGCTATTTCATGTTAGGACGTTTTCGATACATATTATTCAAAAAATAAAACTCGACGCGAATATTACATGCTATCTGATAATAAAAATATCGATGATGCAGACCTATAAAGGAACTTTGTGACGTACCTACTTTTATATTTATCAATACGTATATGTTCAATTTTTTTAACATTATTTTTTTATTTTACAGCATTGAGATAAAAGTCCCATTACAATATAAGTCAAGCTGATCGCCAGCCAGGGTTGTGGGTTCAATTCCCACTCAGGAGAAACGATTATATGATAAGAACGAGCTTTTGGGCTGTGCCTGGTATCTACCAGTATCTACTATTTATCATAGTAAGAAATATGTATGACTTTCCAGTTTATCGGCTAGAGACTTTCTAGATTACCATTGCACAGGCTCAGTGTTATTTGGAATTTATTTTTATTTGGCTATTATAGCATATAAGCATCGAATAACAATACGCTGAATGTATTCAGAGCTATTTCAGCCTCCATGGCTTAGTAGATCTACAAGCATAATGGATTTGCAATCCGGAAAATACTGGTTCGTTAGTTAAAATTGTTACATCAAAATCAAACCTCACCTTTAGGTTTCACGTCGTCCATTGCGATCCGACTGTAAGGGGGTGGAGGGGTTTCTGTAACAAATAATTGATGACTTAATACTCATTATTAAATGTTATGCCTAATTAAAAGGTAAATGGACTGATATTAAGATATACATAGAATAATTAAATACTTAATATAAAAAGGCTTTATGCCTATAATGAAAGGGTAAATGGACTGAGATTAAAATATATACTTATATTTGAATATATAATTTATGAGCTTGTACGTTTGATAGATATCGAAACGATAAGGAGTTGGTGTTGTGACTAACGCCTTTATTTGGCGGTGTTTTAAATAATAGTTTAGTACAATAGTTTAGTTGTATTTAGGATTCAATACAAGTGGTTGTTGTTTGCACTGACCACTAATAATTACGACCAGTTACAGATAAATAAAATGCAATACTTTATTTAAGAGACTTTAGTTAAGATACAAGAAGTGGACTTTACTTTAGTTACAGACAGTGCTGTATTTAACGCAAATGAGTAAAGTTACTCTAGTTTTACGTGAGATTAGCGATTAAGAATAAACATCTGTAAATCGCTTCAAACACTAACAAAATTAATAATTTTTAAAATAAAATAACCAAACCATAGCCGTGCAAATCGCCACCAAAACTAACCGACACGATGAAGTAAGCTCTTAAAAAAAAGACATATCCTATCTATAGTATAAAATCCTGCTAGCTAAATACATTAACAAAACACAAAAATGACCCAAACTAGTTTCTCAATTCCACAAATAACCAACCGCGTTACCCGCGGCTCCGAAAACAAAAGAACACAAGAACAAACAGGTAACCCGAGGGTCAATTACGACCGATCAAAACCCAATCAGGTACTCCAACCTATATTTTGACCTCATAACCAACCATTGTCAATTTTGGTTATTCAAATGTTGATGTTGTTTTGCTCAAATTATAGTCTCGATTATAATTCTACGAGGACTGTATCTCGCTTTTATGCCCCCGGGCTGTGTGGTTTCGTAAATGCTCATTGTTTTTCACGAGTTATTACTACGCTATTGTAATTCACACTGGAGCAAATTGGAGCACACTGGAACACTGGGTCCAATATTCCATAAACTATAAGTTGCGAGAGAAACTAGTGCTCAGCAGTGGGACGTAAAATGGTCACAGCCGCTTGGACGTTGTATACGTAAGCATAATATAATATTATGCATCATAAATGTCTATAACCTCCAAATACATATAAAATGTTAGGTATTCGTGTAATGATTCATGGTTTTAATCACAATTGCCCTAAGATACAGTTTTCATAAAACATATAAAAAAACTTTGTTAACGCTTGTCTTTGCATAGCGTTACGATGATGACATGAGAGAGATGGGGGTTACATTTAGTTCAGCTAGAATATTTTATTACTACTTAACAAGAAATAGTACTAATATCAGCTCTGAATAATATTAATCTGCTGTCCAAAGATATATATTAAAAAACTTTAATGGCACTGGGTGTCCTAGTTAAGACCATTTTAAAACCTAAACACGCGACGCCCCCTACGAGGCGCCGTTGCACGTAAAAGCAATAGCCGTATTCCGTGCACAGTGCCAAAATAATGTAATTTCGATACAAGCCGCTGTGTTTACAATCGAAACTAGCACATCCAGCGGCTGCGCTTGTCCACGTTAAAATCAACAACATGCTATTTCTATAACCTTGACTAAGTTTATTGATTAAAATGACCAAACTTTTGTTTTGTTAGAAAACAGCTAAGGAACAGACATACATAAAATTAACTACATAATTTTACTTGCATGTCATCATCATCATCATCACGTCAGTCTTTTACGTTCTACTGCTGGACATAGGCCTTTCCCACGGTGAGCCACAACACTCGATCCTCCGCAGATCTCATCCAGCCATATCCAGATCTCATCTTTGCATGCCATATAAATGTTTAATTATACTTGGTCGTTTCGGACCATCTCAACGCCCCCCATTGTGATTCCCCGATTCTGTGATGATAATATTGCTCCGCGAACCTCCAACGCCCATGTAGGGGCGTAATCGCCCACATTGAGAAAGACTACATAAACTAAATGTATTACTGAGAACAAATATCAACTATGTGAACAAACGAACCGATAGTTACATTTACTACATGCAGAAAGTGCGCACGCGCTATCGTTAGCACCGATTTTCGGGCGCCATTATCGTTTTTGAATTCCGAACGCGCGTCGCGCAACAATCAACAATCATTTGCGATTCGGCGCCGGCGGCGGCGGACGTGTGAAGTGTGAATTTTTCAACATGCTTCGACAATATTCGAATACAAATAACTCGGCCACACGATCTTTTTACGAGCCCCGGCCCGTTCCCAGAAGTTTTTAACGGCACATGCGCAAGAAATTTCTAAACATTGGCTCGCATGCACCTGCATTTTGATCACTGCATACAATATATTATATTATATAAATACACATGAACATATTCATGACAATCGAGATATGTTAATAAATCGCGCATCACAAGAAATTTTGTCCGTTTTCACATCTCTATTGTGTCGCTATCAAACGTTATCTACGCTGAACATCAAAATAAGTTTGACAATGTTTATCATACGAAAACAACTATAAACCGTCGTTCAAAACACGTCAGTCAAGTTGAAGAATGCAACAAGGTAGTCATGTCTACACGAAGCTCTATTTCAAAACTGACATAAAGTGTTCCACGTGATTCAGGACGATAATAAAAACGGACAGACATCACATTTCAGTCATATTAGCGCAGATTTACAGATATACCGGCTCTATACTCGGGAGTGAGTCAGCGCAGCGCGTAGCAGGATGCCATTCCACATGACACCGCTGAAATCAACTAAAAGTAAATGACCCTAAACGCCTAGCACCATCTACGAGATATAAATAATATCACTTGTTGACTTTTATGTCGACCCGTCCGTACACCAACTGCGAAATCAATGTAAGCAAATTAACACCTTATTATATTTCAATAAAATATATATTTAATCGGCAATCTGCGCCGATATCTAACCTTTCTGCCACGTGAAAGTCTATAATATAATATGTAGAGTGGCGTGACTGAATTTTCTTTTAAAACCATTACGTCATATTTACCCTCGGTTCATCAAAGGAAAAAAAGACTCTGACCCAATGGTGTAAAGTACAGTTTCCGGGCGGCGTTAATTAGAAATCATTAATACAGTCGCTACAGAACTTAAACCTGCGTACGGCCGCATGCGTGCGAGCTGATTTGTGTTATGTAACATTGTAGCCACGGTTTAAATTTCAATATGCGAGCGTACTGTATCGTGTTTCAATTATTGATGAAATCTGTCAGCTCATAATGGATCGTGTTACGAGCAGTTAGAGTATAAATTAGGAGGACGGGCAATGGAATGCCGGCAGATGACGATACAATGCACGCATAGAATAAAAGAGACAGTACCGACATTGTGCGTGTAGGCATTTCCATAAGTGCTGCAAGCATAAAAATAAGGTTTATTATTGTAACGCCTGGCTCCATCTCGTTATGAATTATGGAGAGGTATTATAATGAACTATATTATTATGCACATAAGGTTTAGAGAAATATGCATTTACGAAGTGTCGCTTCTGGTCTCCTGTGGAACGGCGGGGGCTCAGCATGTGTAATTAATCTGTAATATCGATCTATAGTAATAAGTCCGGCGTCTGTCAGTTTGTCCTTCGATTACTATGTAACCCGCGAACCGGTCCAACTCTCGTCTTATTAATCGCTCTATCGACGGAAATGATTACGAACGCAATTTCAACATCGCTAAGGCACGTTAGAAGTTATTAATTTTTGTATATTATTTTTATAATATTTTCTTCACAACATTGTACTTAGAACATCACATTTTGCCACGACTTTCTCGCTTCAACACAGGAATCTAACACTTTTAAATAAACATAGTTACAATTTACCAACGCACTGTATTTGTTTGGGTAATATATTCGTATCTCTGGTATCTTATCTGTTAAAAATGATAGAATAAAGAAAAACATTCTGCAGATAAACACAAAATAAGAAAGCATAAGGAATGCCTCTATTGAAATTAATCAAAACGGAGCATTTCTAATTAACAGGTAAAAAATAACTGTGCCCTCACTATAAATATTACCACGGAAAGTGTCGACTGAAGAAATGGACGACATACGAAACATCTACATTCCACGAAGAGTTGGGAAAACAATAAACAAATAATAAATCGTAGTTAATGTTCTATAAATCTCTAAAAGTGATGCGATGCTGCACTTGGAGCACTCGGGCCCAAGGACGGCCTGGCCAAATTATATGGAGCCCGGAATTATTTATGAGCCAAAGCTAATGACATATGGACTATTATTAAACGCTGCCGGGTGTTCATTATATAATTTCATATTTGAATTTTACAGGTTACGGCGGCTCGCAACGGACTTAAATTATGTCCTTGATGGCATTAAATGATACTGTCTGTGACACAGACTTATACTGGCATACATAATGCAATTGATTTATTTAATAACAATTATATAACCACTTTAACATGTTGTGAAAATATATGTAATTTAAATAATGTGACACATATGTTTTACATTGACAGCGACCTAATAACTTTTTCAAATAGAAGCTGGTTCTGTTAACCAAATACTATTTTAATTTTTTAGTAAAATTACAGTAAACGTCATTTCGAGTGTTTATTCGCTTACCAAATTCCTTCAAGTTAACATTAAAATATCATAACTGACCGATTGAAAAGGGGTTTTCGCGGAAACCCAAACAAGTTCAAAATAGCGCAATAGCACAATATCGGAAGCGCCATTAGTTACGCGTCATGATGTATGGCAGTTAAAAGAAACACATTATATATTTAAAATGTGTAACTTGTATAAACCGTGAGGATCCACAGCCAGTTTCATAAATACAAGGTGGAAATTGTAAACACTTTTTATTTGCTCGTGTCTAAACCAGAGAAGTTTACAATATATATGTATTCTGTCAAAATAGAATATTTAGCTTTATCGTTTTAGTGTTGATAAATCAATCAATCAATAAAATGATGTTTTTTCAAAATGTATGTGAATCTGAAAAAATAGATGATATACTCATCTATTTGAATTTATTCTGCATTCTTTTTGGCATAGGAAACATTGGTAGAGTGATAAATGAATTTGTTCTACTTTAATCCCTACCAAATTATTCATCTGATTATCAAAGTAGTGTTAAAAATATTTCACAGCGATATCTCTTGAGTGTTACAACAATGACAAACGGGGACAACAAGAAAAAAATCACGTACATTCTATGCCCCTCAACACCGATGCAAGCGGGGTTTTGAATTCGAAAAAAAACGTAATACGCACGTAGCGTTGCGCGAACGCGTGTGAATCGACAGAAATAGCCCGCCCGAATTATAACATGTCGGGTGGCGCCGGCGTCGGCGCCGGGCGGCCGCGTAGCCCACGCGCACGCGACGCGCTCACACCAACATTTGGCCACTTGGACAAATGTTGGATAGCCGCGCCACTTTTTTCCTACAATTACACGTCTACGCTATTGACTCTTTGATTTTTTTGCTACCTGTGTGATTCAGCTGTTTCCGTAGGCTCGCGTAGACTAAACATTCTCAGGACATAAGCACGTCTTTATCATGTTCCGTCTTCAACCTCAATTGAATACTTTGAAATAGATTACGCACATTTCGCCATACAAGCATTTGTAATGATTTAGTCATTACGCAATCGTAGTAACAATTATTCTAAATGACCAACGTCTAACATTCATGTATCTTCATCAAAATTGATAGGATGTGTTCATTAGTAGAACAGATCACGTCAAACAATTGGACACAGTCACCAAATAACTGAACCTGTACTGGCGCCAGTGTTTTCTGACAATAAAATATAGTTTAAGTATAGACCAATCACATACCACATGCCACTGTTGCAATTTCATTGTCATGATAAGATAACAAATCAATGTTATGCATTGTTACTCATAGTATAGATGATCGGCGACCTCTCCAATTCAGTTTGCGTCAATTAGAATGGCACGTGTCGCATTTTTCGATAAGCGCGGATGGTCCAAATTGAATGTTGTTCTCGCGTTTTTTGGCAAACGTCCGCGAAATATTGTCGTCGATTCAAAGTTCAGTAGAAATGAATTAGGAAATAATATTCACTAGCATTTTGGAAATATTTCGACACAGAAATCTATTTGCCATTGAAACGTTTGAAACAAGGCAAAAGGTTATGTTCGATAAATTCTAATTAGATTCATCCTGGCAATATTTCTGAATGAAACACGATATTTCTGTTATGTAGTTACAAGAAGCAAAAAAAATAGCCGAAACCAGTCCGAAACATATAGCGGGTTGATTAATGACGCTAATGGTACAGGTTTTTCAACCGCGAGGACGGTTCTTTACCAAAAAGGAACAAATATTTTTGATAACCGAAATAAAACAACCTTTGCATATTAACCCCTCGAGCGAATTATTATACCAGGTACAATGCATTTTTTATAAACAAATACATCAATGAAATATTAATTACTAGCGGGGAACGTGTTGTCATGTACCAAACGGTTGAAAGACACGAAAACCATGTTACTTAGCAGATTTAGGTGGCAAGATTTAAATTACACTAAATATAGGTATACTTCCATAATCTTATATTGTTTTGTGAAAATAGTCATTGAGACAAAGTAAAACAATGTTAAAGAAATTAAGAGCAAGACAGCAAAACAGAGACGTAACAAATATCAAACGCAGTGTATAACTAGTTTCAAGATGGTGGTCATAATTGGTCATATCACTGTAAGTCGAAAATAGATGTGCCTTGACCCAGTTGTAGAGGCGGAACCCGAACCCAACTAACGTTCGGAAATTATAGGCCAATGAACGCAAAGGATGGAAAGGACTAGAATGGAACAGATATCGGTGATATCGCTTACGATAAATCTGTAGACTTTCAAAAATTATAAATAGTCACGTCTGAATTATTGTAAGAGGAGAAAAAATATTAAAACCCCAAATAGAACGATTACAGTGTAAGAGCTAGGATCATTGATCTATTTACAAGTAACAAGATACCCAACGGAATCAAAACCTAATAAGAAATTCGAAGTCATTAAAGTGAAACATCTGAACGTCACAGAAAATACGCATTTTATTTATAGTAAATATCTTACTAACGATAACACTTAAAACGCACTTATATGCCTACTCTAGGTGACGTAGGTAATTATCAAACGGCTGTCGGTAATGGATCACATCATATCAATGAAAAAAGTTGTTAACATCCTTTGACGCCTGAACCAAACTTTCGTAACTATTTTGTGATACTGAAATAATTTTGAATGAAAAGTCAAAGGAAGTAGCGGTGGAAGCATTAGCGTCAGATCACTGCATTTTGATGTCGCTTTAGATGAATAAAATCTTTAAAAGATGCGATATACTCGGAACCGCCACAGCGGCGAGATCTAAGTAAAGGAAATCAGAATGCAAAAGAGATGATTGAAGCGAAAGAGGACGGTTTGATGAATATTCAGAAAGAGGCTTGGGCGTCACCTCATTTGCCTCTTAAAACAGTCGATATAAACATAACAAGCGCCGATGATGGCGATCCCACATCACGCTATACAATGTGGGCGGCAGCGTCCGTCAGTGGACACACCTCGATCACGCAAACACTAGTAACGATGAAATGTCACAGATTGTACTCATGTAAGCGATGTGGGCAACGTTGTGACATCTTCATGAGAAGTCATTGGAGTGACGTATTTATATTGGCTCTGATTGATTAATTCTGGGGCGAAATTGTGATGGACTATCTAGTCGCTGATCGGTATGTGTACGTGCGCGTGTTACTTCGCTGTCGTTTAGACTACCTAGTTCTTGTCATTAAATTGATAGTCAAATCACGTCACGCTCAAGAGGTTAAACAAGTTATTCGACATTATTAATTGGTTATTTCGTAATACGTATCGTGGGATTTTTGCTTTATACCCAGCTATTTTCGTTGTGTCTATAATACACATTTAAAGCGTGCAAAATGATTCAGAAATGTGGTAAAACCATATTATTCAGTTCTAGATACTTGAATGCTGTCTGAATTTTTAATTTATTTATCGGGAAATTAAGGTGTACTTTATTGTGGTTTGTGATAACTTATTTATTAGAGTCATTCAGGTTTAATGTGGTAGCTACTATGAGTGTTAACTTAAATGTTGACCCGCTGGAACTGTCTTAAATCTATCTAATGATTGTACCTATATTTGTAAATATGGTCTTCAAACAGAAAGCAATGAATTTGGCCGACGCTATCGTTTCGATTAACTATATTTTGAACAACGTGTTGAATAGACGTTCATACTCTTAATTATTAATGTCACTGTTATAAATTTGTTGTATTTCGGCCTAGAACATAAGAATATAAAGCTGCTCAAAAGAGTTGAGGAATTTACAAAGAAACGGGAAATATGAAAAGATTATCCCCAAGCTAGGATCGGGATAGAAGAAGTAAAAAGAAAATTAGACGAAGGAATTCGAAACAAGATTGAAGCAAATGTTATCTATGGCATTCGGATTGGAAAGCAACAACACGAACCATTGGTGCCGCGTCGATACCGAGAAGGGAATCGGAGAAGGTAATCGATATTGCATCAAGTCAGCATCACGCAGTTCGATTACCGGCAACCTGGCAGGGCTACCAACTGACGTGTTGCTGGCAACATGGAGAGCTATGCGTGCGGTCTCAAAGACATGGCAACTTAACGAAAGAATCATTTAAAAAATATTTTTTTTTAATAAAATTGTCGTAAATACATCGGACATTTCGAACTATTACAACTATAATGCGTGGTTCATTTAATAGAAAAGACAAGACGCAAATCTATGGGCACAGAATTGAGACTATTTTTAGTGCGCTTTCCTAGCGTGGTCTCTAACTGCGTATTTAATAAAAGTTATAATTAGGTAGAGAACCGAATCAGTTACATTTTAAACTACACTTTGTATTACTACTTTATGTCCAGTATTTCCAGTAACATAAGATAAAGCTGCATTACATTATAAGTAGACAAAATTTATAGGCAACATGGATCGTAGGCACAAATTTGTTTGATGTTCGAAATTTTGGAAAATTTTAATTTAAGTATATTTAAATCCTTACAGTAAGACCAACCCTAAACAGTAGAGCAGCAGCTCGTTAATGCTCAGGAATGTTGGTCACGATCGAGAAGGAATTTCATTGCCATGTTTACGTTCAATTATTAAAAATATGTAACGCATCCATACCGATTTACGAACATCTACGAGTTATATTATCGTGTTATCATAAACCTATTACCGCTGGGCTTCGGCCACGGCCCTCTTCTCGAACATTTTAGAGGATCTCATAAAGAATATTCAAGCGTGCAAAACTTCTCACGATGTTTTCCCTGATAGGTACTGTTAGCGAGTGATACTTAATTTTGTAAAATCGTAGTCCCATCCACTGCTGGTAAATGATAGAAGTTAAAGAAGGATTTACAAAGGATTAGGATGTTAACTTCTTTCATCAAAAATAATATGTAATACTATATACACGACTATTGTCCAGCTATGGGCAATTATATGCGGCAGTTGCATTACTAATGCACTAAGACATGCAAAGACGTCGATTGCATAGGGGCGTGTAGAATAAGAATTTAATGTATGCAAGTAAATACCTAATCGCTACCCATCGAAACACGCCTGGAATACACTTCTAGACGAACAGTCTAGAAACACTCTGTCTTTTTCACACTTGATCCTTCTCTCTCCTTCGTAGATATTTTCCTCAATGAGGATCAACTTGACTGATAAATAACATCGCTTTACGTCAGCATAAAAAGTGTCTACGTTTCAGCAAACATCTTACGGTACGACGTTAAGTTTGAATTTGATAACGCATGTCGTGATAAAAATCTATCATCAATTTCTAGCACGTACATTCAGTTAAATCCAACTTACTTATTGCCTATTTTATTAATTCAATCATTGATTTATTGCGTAAACAAATAATTACACAAAATCTTGCTTATGATTTAAAGAGCAAAGACAACGTGCAAAAACGGTATTTAGATCTAAATGTTACTTGTTACATTCATTTCTCATCATCTAATAGTACCTATAAATTTCCAGTAGGTACAGTAGAATAGAGCTGACTTTGCACGCGCCATTTCAGAGGGTTAAGTCGCAATGAACCTAGTCTACCCGTAATACGTCCGGTTACCACAACCTTTAAACTAACATACGACATGGAGTGCTTCCTTAGAGATACTGTAATTCCTTCAGTCCCAATGAAAAAGGCGACGAATATTATACCAGCTTCATTGGATTCACTTCTTAATACGAGTTAATTAAATTCTTCCTCCTGCGTGTCCAGGTGGTCAAAGGGTTACAACCCTCTATAAAAATGTTTTTATTACTCCGTAGAAATGATGATTAATTGTTCAAAGGCATCGTACTCTGGTTAAGGAAGACTTGTAATCAAGGTTTGTGGAACCACATTGTAGCATTTTTTTGGTTTTGTTATTCATACAATACATGGATAGTCGTATACGTGGATAATACAATACGTGGATAACGTGGAACATATCAATGGCTCGGCATCCAGTAATAAAGGTGCAAAAATTAAAAATAAATTGTTTTATGTAAAAAGCGTTTGTTTTACGAATGTCATTAAAAACAACACCTGTCTAAATATGAGAGCTAAGCTTAGACAAATATCTACAGTTGTTTTTTACCTAGGTGTTATCTATTTCTATAAACACGGAAGGCGAATTAATATAGACGCCACTGCTGCGAACGCGAGACAGATCTAAGATTTACGACTTCCAATACTTTTCCTGGGACTCGTCTAATATATTCGCCCAAAAATTTCCACTAATTAGTGATAATTAAATATATTTATGCACCGAAGTTAGACGTTACAGGTTTTGCTGAAAGAAACTACCTTCTGCTAACGACCGATATGTTTGAGAGTGTAATTCAACAAAACCGCGAAAGTGTAGTTAGTGTGACGGAATTATTCTCAGTAGCATTCCATTCAAGGCATCAGTTACAAAACATTTTTATGACAGTTATTCAGTACATTTTCAAAAGTAGGATAGCTTTATCAGAAAATGAATGAATGCATTTCGTATCTTGCATCCTGCCAAACGGTTTTCAAACTTTAGAACACGCAAACATCTCCAGCAGAATTATTCTATTAATCATACAAAAGTTAAATAAAAAACTTCAATCCTCACATTCACAAGACGGGCTCATCAGTTACTGGCCACTAAAACCACATGAGGCCTCCTCATTTCGGACATTAGTATTCGTAAATACACACAGTGATGAGAAAATAAATAATCATGTACATATTTTCTATGTACCAAGGTTTTTTAATGCGATGTATAATGCGCATTATAATCAACTCCCCGTAGATAGATACGTTTAAGTAATCAATATATCCAAAAAATAGACTTGAAATCGATATAACGATAGAAGGATTATATTCTTTACTTATAACTCGTATTTTCATTAATAGAGGCGTACGGTGACAAATAATTTTCACAGAGTCTTAAATATATTATCTATGATTCTTGATAATAAATCAAAACGGAAGAAAAACCAAACGTAACAAATAAAAAATATCACAACAACAAATGATTGAGGATATTTTTTTATAAATAAGAAAGAAGAATTAATCTTCCGATAATATTTCAATATCAATCTCAATATTCAATCTAATAAGTTAAAACTACATTTCATTCAGCTTTGAAATAGGTTAATTGACTGTTAAGATAAAAGAAGCGTTTTATCTGATTTGTAAATAAGACATATCTACAAGTTTTAAATGTATTTAGTTTGGCTCGCAACGCCCTACAGTGCCCCATCAGCCGCTGTCACATAAACCGCCATCAATCCGGAATCGAATACGGCATGACGCACGCCCCAACCATCTACCTACCAGCTCCCGCCGTTCGGCAGAGTTCACTCATGTAAACCTAGGGTTGTCACTCGCCCTAATATTTAGAATTAATAACATGACGTAAATTTATTTATAGATCTATTTAGTTTTACTTTTTAATCTTATATAAAGTAACATAACATCACACCTGTATTTGCCCTAAGGAATAGGCAGAGGAGTGTAGTACTCTCACGTTTCACCTGTAATTTTGTAAATCCCTTGGAATAACGCATGAACGGGCTATTTTCAATTAGTTTCAATAATAATTGCATTTTGTCGGAACTTAATTACTCCGTTACATGTCAATTGTTTATATTTTAATTAGGAAACTAGAAATACATATAATAATTTAACCAGAAGTTTACTTCGTTGCCTTGATATTTATTGTTATATGTCATTCACTCTCAATATCATGATGTGAAAGTGTAATCAAGGAACTAGCTGATCATTACCTTGAATATATATGTTATTTACTTTCGAGTATTAATTATCTATTGATAAGATAAGTTGACAAATACAACTGTTGTCAAGTACTGAATTATTCAGTGCAGTGTATTTTTTACTAACTTTTTTGTAAGTTAAAAAATTTATACAATTATAGGAAATTATCTTTTTTACATACTTTGCGGAGGATGGTAAGCAAAAGATAGTTCTGCACGTGCATATAATTAAAAGAAAACTAACAAGCGTAAATAAAGACAATGATGTATATAGAAGAAGGTCGTCAGGTCTGTAAGGTCACATATTTGGCACTCGGTGATCTTCGCCTACCCTATAATGGACCTGGAGTGATAACAAAACAATAAAAAATAATTTAAATATTTAGTGACAACCCTACGCCCAGCGAGTTATGAAGTGAATAGTGGCTGTGCCTTCGAACTGCGTCACTATGTAAGACTCATTAATTAATAAACAAACTACACCAACCCAATACTTCTTCATAGAAATACAAATGTAACTATGTATCTTGTTACTTCGCATGCAAAATTTAATTCAATGTAGTAATAATAATATTTACGGACAGTTCAGACGGACATCTGATCCTAGAGTAGGTAAGTAGAGAATGTAATACTGTGACCAGACAACTGATGAAATACATAAATAAATTTCTAAACATATATAATTTAACACCTAAACATAATATATACCTACTCATCGTTTTATCATAAATATTAGTTCTGGCTGGAAATTGAACTCGCAAAGTTCAGTTCAAAAGTCATTATTTATTTATTTATTTATTATTATTATTATCATCATCATCACCACAGAGCATTCGTTTAAAATTTTTATTGTATGGAAGTGGCAATTGTAGTCCAAATATTAAAATAACTGTAGATAAATACATAGATCCTTGTCAACTACACTGAATAGATATAAAACGGTTACAGAAAATTGGCAACACCAATCACAAGCCAGGTACCACCAATCTAAGTTTTATGACAATCGAGCACCAAACAGTACAAATGACATAAAACAAGATAAAGGAGTCACTGGATATTTTTAATAAGTGAATGCATCAAGAATTTACAATATAATGAAGATGTCAAAGTGATAAAAAAACGCAGTCATTTGGTCGCCCGCCGCGGTGGGCAAAAGAAACTAGTAGGTATCTACTAACCAACTGCCATTATTAAAATATTGAGATATTATTATTTAAACAAATGTTTGTTTATTATCGCTGCCTAATAAGTCTTTATTTTCCCTCTTGTACCCTTATCAGTGAAATTAATATTGAGCAATTATATCTACTTTTATCCTCCTCCCATTTTTTGAAGAGATTACTACCTGTCTAAGTTTTCGCCTCTTTTAACTGTTAATACTTATTATGGAAGCCTTGAATCCCGCATATAACCTCTGATGCAGTATTGTAGCAGATACTAAGATTTGTATTTAGTCTGGTGGTTTATTAAAAATATTTTTAAGCCTTCACGATAATAATTAAATATTACAGAGAGACTATTGATGAGTTCTACATTTACTGACTTAAAATAACTTTAAACAATGTCCTAGACTGTGACAATTTAGGTACATACCTTTCAAAATATTTGTCAAATATATTAATAAAATGGACACGCCGTATAGTCGATAGCTGAAGCTAGCTTATAGACCGGTGTATAAATAATATGGACAATTTACCAGTTTGGCAAGAGCCGACGTCGCGTACGACCGGTTCTGCCGCAGGTGCCGCCAGTCAATGGGCCGGCGACACACACGCCGAATAGTAACTAGTAAACAGACACTGAGATCATCGATATATCTGATTTCTCGGCGACGGTGAAAGAATGCCAGCGAGGGTTTCCGTTTCAACGGACGCCCGATCGATTCTACACTCATTACTGTCACGCTGGCGTTAACTGGGAATTGATCGGGAGACACGTTAGCTGCTTCAAGCGGATGAAATCAGTTCCATCATTTACTATTCTAAAGCGGATTTAATGTTCATCAACCGACTGTCAGTACTCATTACAAACAGTCCGTATTAACAATGCCCAACATTTTGTAGCGACACTCGACAAAAGTATCGCGGCATAATGAGATAGCCATTCACAAATCCAACAAAGCGGCCCAAAAACCCGGCGAGACTACAATAAAGCGAAAAAAAACCGATCACGAATATCGAATGGAGCTTACGCAGTGCGGCGTACCTGCGTCGGCGCACCGCCCGCGCCCCGCCGGCGCGACATGGCGCCGGCGCCAGCCAGCCGACGAGCAATTATGGCTAAATAAATATCGGCCACGCCGCCGCCACCGACGCGACGCAGCAGATGGATTCTGCTGTATCTAGACGACATCATTACATTTGCGCCCGCCTCGTAAAGTGAAATGCCCAAATTATTCGATAATACATGCGAGGCGGGAAGCAATCAACACGTTCGGCTTTAGCGCTTGTGGTCGATCGTGTCGGGGTGGAATGGGGTTCGGTAGCGACGGGTCTCGCCACATCTTTCGGGTGACGAAAGCGGATGGTGATCTTGTAATCCGACGAGCGTTCGGCGTCGCGTCGACGCCTGCGCTCGATAAGATAAGAATCCCCCTCCCCGGTGGTTCGCGGTCGGATAAAAACATTCACAAATAGAGGCCGACGGCGGCGTGATTGGCGCCGATTCGCAAACAGGCCTCGAGCACGTACTACGAGCGCGGATTGATGTGCATGCCTCATGCCACATTCACTTTTAAGTTCACGACGATTAAACTGGTTCGAAACTACGTCCAAGTCGCCGTCAATAGTAAGTATGAGTTGCATGCACGAATAGGCGGCTAAGAATTTTAAAAAATTCTCGACCAATCTAAAGGTCATGAAGAGACAACACCAAACAAAGAGTTTCGCGAACTTAAATAATAGCGCACGGCAGGTGTACGAAAATAAGAAGCGGCCGATTATTAAGTTTACGATCAACTTTACGACGGAAGGATTGTAAAATTTAAATCACTAACAAAAATGATAAACAGACATGGAATAACAACAGCATAAAAAGTTCCATTAAATAATATTAAATTTGATACGTAATTGGCGTCACGTGGCAGAGTAACTTAAGGTATTAAAGGAATTAAAGGATTTAAAGTCAACGAGTCCTTTATTTTATGAAAAAGCATTTTAACAATTGCTTTATTACTTCCCAAAATATTGTTATAAGTAGTGGTAATCAGTATAAACATTCTTAGCCGATTCGAGATACAGGTCAAGAGGATATACCTACCTAATAAGTAACTACACTCGTCCGAAACGACCGTAGCGACTGTCTAAGATGTAGTCGGTCACTTTCTATCGGGCAAGCTATAAATAAAAAGGTACTGGAAGCAATTAGGTGATATCGTTAAAAGCATGAATCAAGGCACGCCGGCGGCGAGCGGCGTCATCGCGCCGGCGGCGGGTAGCGATGGGAACCCGCTGCGAAAGTTGACAAAAAAAAACGGACGCGACGTAAATCGACGAGACGACGGCAAAAAATGGCGCAGGTGAGGTCCGTTCTACCAGATTATGGATATCTCCCGGCCATGACGCGATGCAAATACACTGTTCTCTCCTTTCCGCCAAATTTATGGCCGCATCAAACAACGATGGTAACTTGCTGACGCCAAAATTCGCATGATCGCGGCACGTCAGTTCGCGACCGTGAACTTTTATGGATACTTAAACAATTGATTGTTGCATGAAGACGAGCTGATACCTACTGTTTTTATGATGATATATCAAACTGACAGATTGATATATTGAGAGCACAATGACCTAGGAGGCGTGTATAAAAACACTAAAATTGAAACATATGACTCCGTGGTCCATGGTCTAGTTCTGAGCGAGAGATTCTGGGGTCGATCCCCGGGTTGGTTACTATTAAGTTTTTCTAATTTGACATTAGTAGTAACAGCTCTAGTCTAGATTTGGGCCTGATATCCGTCTATAAAGTCATATCTTATTCCGTAATGGGACGTATAACACAATAAATGACTCGCAGCAGTGAACTACACTCCTCTGCATACCTCTTCGGGAAAATACAAGCGTAATATTATATTATTTTAAAGAATATCACGTAACTGTCGTTGTAATTATACTTGCTTCTACTATCAGGTATTTTCGGAGTACAAAAGAGAAAGTGATAACATATAAAGCAAGGACATCCGCAACGGACACTCAAGACTGGATTTGTCGACGCACGCCTGCCATTAGAACGACATGAGTGTCATTTTAATTCTCGATATATGTACTTACCTAAATAGTAATGTCGTAGTAACTTTAATAACCACACGCCAAAACAGATTTATGACACGTGACAAGTTTTTCACGAAAATTAAGGCAGATTAATAAAAAAATTTTACTTCCCGGCTTCGTAATTAAGACAAAAAAACTTACAGCGAACTGCTAAGAATCGAATAAGAAAAGGCTAGGTATCTGAAAAATGTCTATTGGGTGCCCACAACATTCTAGGATTTTAAAATTTAAAGTTAAACAAATAGAGGTAGTGTTGTCCTTGTTAAAGTTCTATTGGCTTATAAATGAACGAAACCTTAATATATAACTTAAAATTATATTATATCTGAATAGGCTTTTAGCATCAAATCTCGGGAGGTAGACCATTAGTTTTGGTTCATATTTATACTTGAAAATACGTCTAAAAAATATATAACTATAAGAAAATATCTAAAACTTAACTAAAAGGACCAACCAACCCAACCCAACCATTTCACATATAGGATTAAATCTTGTGGGCGAAACGATATGAGCATTTCGAAATTGAGAGATTGCTATCAAATAAATACTCTCTATTAACAATGTACGAGAGAATTGTAAATTTATTACCGTGGATTTTATTACACTCCTTACCATGTTAATAAGATTTCCTGTTATCTTTGTGCAATCCGCAACATTAAACCTAACTTGATTTATTACTTGGATACACCGCGAGGCAATAATGAGACAATAATTCTCATTAAAATCTCTCAAGAGTCAGTAACGAAGTTCAGTGACCAAGGCGGCAGCGGTCTACCCACATAAGGGAGAAGTTATTGAATATTTGAGCTTTCTTCCTAATTAATATGCTAACAGCCATTGTCGACACCTACACGACTAAGTGCGGGTAGGCGGTGGCGCCGCGAGAGAGACGTCATGGTAATGAGTTTGAGATTTCAGTTTCGATTGTAATGCAAAGGTTAGCCCGTATCCGAATGAATGGAGTTACAGCTGTATACTCAGCTACTGTGAGGACTTGTGCCGACAACAGTACGTGAATTGCATTTTGGTAACAGATTTCAACTGCAAAATTTAACTTTGCCGACCTTAAGCTCACGATACGATGAATGTAATATAGTTATATTCGTTGCATAGCGACTTGTTCTCGCGATTGTACGGAACATAATTAATTGATTTACTCGTACAGTTTATGAAGAATTAGTAGGTCTATTTAATTTTTTTAAACCTGGGACCCCACTCTCAAGGACATCGGACAAGACAAGGCCTATGCTATGTAACCAGACGGCTCATAAATTAGATACACATAGGTACAGAACATATACCCGTATCTATTTCATAAATACTTGTCCTTTTGAGAATCAAACCCAGACCTAACTCAGCAATCAAAGTGACTAACAATTAACACTACACTAACAGACAAGTCAATAAACAAAATTAAGTTTACGTTACGTAACAAATTTTCTAAATAAAAAGTGACCAATATATTACGAAACGTAGTTGAAACGTAGGTACCTACCTATTTATGATAAACATTGGCCAAGAATGTGATTTACGCGGAATTTATAGTGTTTACTTAAGACTTAAACCTAAAACGTGGACGACCTAGATCGCAGTGGATTATGGAATATCATGTTTACGTACAGAACTAACGAGTCATTTACATTTTAACGTCCCAGTTGGCGCCACAGGTCTCAACTCGAGTGGTCGTGTTCATTTTACCTAATGCATGCAAATATTTAGCGTTTTTGAGTGTGTACACCTTGTATACAGCTAGCTACTACACAGACTTTACTCGTTTTATTTTTCACAATTATAAGCGGTATAAACGATATACCAGTGCATTATAATAAATTAAATTTAGATTCGCGTTATTGTGAAAACTTTGTAGTTCCCATAGTTAGCTACAATAGAGTGTAGTTGCCTATGAGTATACGATACTTTAGCAAGTTGTTTTTGAATGTAGAATAACTATATCTATAAATATTTCTGTGCAGGATTGAAATAAGAAATTTATATGAGGGAAGTACAAAATTAAATAAAAAAAGTTAATCGGGACGTCTCTGTTTCGGGAAGTCTCTGAACCTTGACGTGATATTTACCCAAATAAAAAGGCCTTGTCAGCTACAAGTATTCTAACAAATCATTCCTTGAACTAGACTAGGTATAAACGGTTAAAATATTTGAAGGTAGATTTGTTTTATTGCTTAACGCGACCGTACGCGTGAGTTACAATGTTTTACATCGTTAAAATCGAACGTACTTATAACTCGTTAAAACTAAAAGGTTCTAATGTTAATGGCGATTATGTACAGTACAAACAAGCAAACAGTTCCAGCGAACGCATAGATGAGCAGACTAAATGTGTACCATAGGTGCCTGTCGGAGGCGTTCGGCGTCGCGAATTAAAAAGCTAACGGGCGGCGCGCGGCCCGCCGGCGCCGGCGCCGTGACCTTGTCTAGTTATCGCGCTCGCGACCCTGCGCGGCGACACGACGCGCCGACACCGCGACACCAGCACCAGACACCACTTCATCATTCGCCTCTACCTATCCATTGGCATCATCACCACTTATCTTACTAAAACATTCTATATTTTAATTTTGCATGTGTACGGCAAAGATAGTTTTATCGGACTTCGAGTGAGACATTTGCGTGAATATCATAGTTAGTCGCTGTGTTGCAAGGAATTAACAGCAACCTTTTCAATTTTCGTTAAAACAAACATTCTAGTCTATCTAAGACGACGGTTGATGTCAGAGTATATAAATAGACCACCGAACGTCAATGTTTACAATCCACTCGAGGGATGGAAGTGTAACTTTCGTCTCGAGAAACTCACGATTCGGGAGCTTGACGGCGCGGGATGACGCCACGGCTGAGCGACAGATACGGGAGCGAAGGCGGGCGATAACGTCTAATATACGATAACAAGTACAGCGAAATCGCGGCTTTTGCAGCTCGACGATGGAACATAGTTACAGTAAAACATGGAAAAACTACGAGGAACCAGTCACCACTGCCCATTTACACGAACGTTAACATTGAAGAAAACCTAAATTTCTGACATCCACCGCGCAACGTAAACAAACAAATAAGTCAAGCAATGATAGAAATATAAGTTCACGACACGGGCGCGATGTGGGAGCACACGAGGAGCCGCATTCCGACTTTCTACGCTGCGCGCTCGAGCGGCCGGTATTCTTAACTCACTACACACGTAAACACACCGAGCCGGCCGCTTCTAACCACCGAGGTGCCGGATGGACCTTTCACATTTTCGACTCTTCGCCACCCGAAGCCGAGGGAGCGGGCGATTCGCGACTAGAGGAGCAGGGGACACCTGTTGCGTACTCGAACATCTGGGCGGGCACACATACCGGGCTCGCAGAGACGGCTGAAGTGATAGGGGTTGCAGCAGAGCTGATCGGTGCAGTGCGGCAGGCGACGCAACTCGGCCGGGTCCCGCAGGTCGGGGAAGCGGAAGGCGCGGACGAGGGACAGGCGCAGCGCGGCGCCGGGCATGCAGGGTGCTCCAGCGGGACCGGCATCCAGAGCGCGCGCCAGCCGCCGCAGCTGCTCGTCGGGTACAGGGGGCGCGCCGGCCGCCGCCAGCCGCCGCCGCAGCGCGCGTCTCCGGAACATCACATGCCGCCGACACAGTCACGAGTCGCGCCACGAGCCGCCGCGCCAGCGACGCGGCGTACACAACATGTCTCAACGCGCGCGGACTCACCACTGCCGAGCACGGCCGGCCGCCGAGCGCCGTGCATGACGCGCGCGGCGCGACACCTGCACGCGCCGGTTACCCCACTCCGCGTCGCTATTGTCTCCCTCGTTATCACTCTACTCCGATGCAGCCTGCGACCATTCGTTTCGTTACATTAGCTCATCAATTATCTTTCCACATATTTTATCGTCGAGAATCCAATGGGAAGCTTCTAGAAAAATTACATTTTACAGCAAACACTTGGATAATTTTATTTCACAAATGATATGGATACTATTAACTAATTATCATATATTGGAATTTTGTAATATAAAGTTATGACACTTAGTTAATTCGAAAATTCTTACAAGTTGCATCGCATCTTAATATTTTCACTATTTTTGTCTTTGATAGAACGTTTGTCCATTATAATAATAAAATTGTAAATTACGTGTCTATTGTTATAATAATTTTACAATAATCATAACCATATGGAGACGGACCTATGTTTTCTGTAAACGTTTCAAAGTATATTTACATTTTGCTTTATGTTAACAAAAATATCTATGTATGTTTAACATTAAGAACTTATAGCACAACAAAATTTTCCGGTAAAAATGCAAAGCGCATGATACTGGCAACTTTCCCACGGGGGAGAAGTGACCGCGCGGGGGCAGGGCGCGGCTGGCGCCACCGGCGGCGTCAGGTGTGCGGCCGTGTGTGCGTGCGGCGCCACCAAAACAATCGCTCGCCGCAGGAATTGTGCCCAGCAGAATTGTGACTCTGAAAGGCTGCTGTTTTAGGTAACTAGGCGCACGTACATCAGATAATTCAGGAACAATAGTACCGTCGACTTGCATAGAAGCGAGTCATTTTATAAGAAACAGACATCGTTTGCTCCCCAGAGCAACGACTTTCTTATCGAAACTATTATTTCATTAAAAGAATTATCTACATATTATAATGTGAAATAGGATAATTCACTGAAATTGCTAAATCGCATAAGAATATGTATCATATAATAATGCATTAAAATGTTACTTAAAGAAGTTAAAGATATAACACAAAATTCAACGAATTAATTGAACCATGTTTTTACTATCGTTATACAACTAACCTATAAAGAGAGGAAAATTACTAAAAGTTTGATAGAGACATAAATATTGTAAAATATTAGTAATGAATATTAAATTAAACCTCATTACCATATCTATATCAAATTTAAACTTATATATGTGTGTTATCAGTTATTAAAAAAACGATAAAACTGCCCTCTTTATAGTTTCTGATGTAATTAAGCATTCATATTTATTTTATCTATCTACATAATTATAATTTCCCTACTTATGTAGGTTTAACACACTTATTAACATATATCGTGATTTTGTTATTGACTAATTATACATAGTTTTTTTTCTACAAATAATATTTTAACGTATAATTAACTCATAACACTACATAAACATACAAATCACCAGGTTAATGCCGACGCGTCATCTTTGCAAGTTGCCGCGTCGCTTGATCTATGTGACGCGGAATGCGACTTTGCATCAAGGTAATAATTGCCGCTCCCGCGATAGCCGAATCTCTCGCACAGTTGTATCCGCTAACTTTAATACCTATTGTTGGCTCTGTATGAACTTTTTATCTACATGCGACCAAAAGTGATACGCTTCATAGTCACTTGGTTACGTACATTAAAATATTCTCTTTTGAGGATGATAAACTAAGTAGGTGTTTTCCTTAAAAGTTAATAACTCCTATTGTTTGTTCCAATTCCTATTAATTCTCGAAAATAAAATCTTATGAGCCATGTTTAAATGACTACTACTTCAATTAGTAATATAACTCGTTCATATTTAAGTAAAGTAGTTAATTGTGTCTAGCCCATAGAAGGAACATCCGAGACCGAAACCGAAACAAGGATAAATCCTCCAAGACTTATTGTTAGATATTTTGACGTTCCGGTGACAATCATTGGGGTGGGATTGGTGGGAACGGCATGCGGGGAGGTATGGGTAGATCCATCATTCCTTATTTCATGTCATCTAAATACATGAATAAATAGATGTTGTCAAAAAAGTTCTGCTAAATATATATTTAAATACGTAAACTCATCCATTAAATCGTTTTTTGTTGTGGGTAGCTGCACAAATGTGTTTGATCGAATGGCATCACTGTCACCTAGTTGGCAGCACTGTTGCGCAACCGGCAGCACTGTCAAGTAGATGGCAGCACAATCGTCTTTGATAGCGTTTTGTCGACATTATAATATCTGCAAAATTGCAAAATGACAATCGGTCATCTAACTATGTGCTATCTCCAAAGCATTTAGTACTAATCCTGACACATTGTTAATCTAAAGACGATTAAACGCTGATAAATTTGTGAATAAACTTTGTGTTCAGCTCATCATGTCTAACAGTGATAGACACGTGTGCAATCACGCGAATGATACCTAAATATGAAACATACATATGTGTTAGATTTTATTATCTATTGAAATAACGTATGAAATACCGTCATTGTTAAGTTATAATAAGTATTATATATTACGGCTGTATTTTCCCGAAGGGGCAAGCAGACGAGTGCTCTTCGTCAGTTATGTTACATATCTTTTATTAGGCGGTGAGACTGCTACCATATACCTACTATGCATAAATCTGGACTTTCGAATTACTAAATGAAGGAAAACTAAATGTTGGGAGCGCAAAAAAATCACGTAGAGAAGGGTTATAGTTTTGGAAAGCGACCTGAGAAAAATGAAGTAAAAATCTGTTATATAGATATTAAAAAGATACATTGATGTGAAAGAATTTCACTCGGACATTGACTATAATGTTAATAATGCAATAAATTAATAAAATAAATGTAAAAATGTTGCCATGTGTTATGATTCATTCAACATTTTTCAACAGCAATAAACCTATTTTAGGCAAAAAGTAAAGGTGATTACTACTAAAAATAACAATTTATGAAATTTGGTTTTTATTCAGAAATGTCATCATATTTTTTGTGACTGCTTTTTCCTAAAGTATTATACGATTTTGGAATCTTGGTTAGCTGCAACAATTTTGTAAAAAATCTGAAAATAAAATCTTCTAAAATTTTAGGGAAACAAAAAATTGGTTTGATATTTGTGGGAACAGGCTCTGACTTTGAAGTGTTATGGTGGATAGTAACCTAAGTAGTACCTACTTTGTACTTAGGTTGCTAATACAAAAAGAATCAGAAATATTTGAAAAAAAAAAAAATATTCTCGAATAGTCATGGGCGGGGTCATCCCCTGGTGCCAGCTTATCGTTGAATTTTGCGACATGTTGTATAATCAGAGGTACTTTAATGGCCACTGTCCGTTCTGTGGCGGCGCGCCGGTACAAATATAATCAGGGTTATTTTAATGGCCGATGTCCGTTCTGTGGCCGCAAGGTTGCTTGCTCTCTGGAGGTGGAATGTGACACTGCAGCCCACCGCAATGTTGATAAATGCTCTAATCTCAGCCACGCGCCGCACTTGCCAACTTGTAAGTTGCCACGTCCAATATAGCGGTAGCTCGCGCCACCGCTCACCACTATCACATATCTGTCTATTTTTAATACTTAGATACGTTTTTCATATCTTCTCTAAACAGACTGTCATTTTTATTCTATTATTATTCTATCTGCTTACGTGCCTAGTTTTCCTATTAATTAATAAATTACGCACGTTTATAAATACGTTTTAATGATGTCATCTTAAGAATCAATGTAACCGTGAAGGTAATGTTTTATTAATCTAATAATTTTATCATACCTATTCATTAAAATAAATAATGGCGGATCGCACAGGGGGGTCGGTCGGGCATTACTCGGTTAGGTTTATCACACGCAATATTGATTTGTAGATACTGAACTATTCACTGGAATCTATAGTCGTTAATAGATACAGCCCTGTCCATAAACCTCTGCTGACTGCAGCAGGCGGAGACTGGGTAAAGGTTTAGCGGGTAAAAGTTTGTTTGGAGCTTTTAACACAAACGTTTAAGACATCTGCCGAAAACAGAACGTAGGACTCCAGACTTTGACTTAGATACTCTGCGACGTGCCGTAAATTTTGTGTTTAAAAAATTCAAACTTTGTTATCAAAGAAAACAGAAATCGGATAACACCAGTGTAACCCATGAATTGAGGATAACATGAAGTCTATAATTGAAGTAAATGTATCTACTATTTATATTAGTATCGTAGTAAGACTAGCTTTGCCGCAGCCAAACTAAGCAGTTTCTATAGAAGATAATGCTGTAGTTGTAGGTAGCGTATGAAAGCAATAGAAGAAAATATAATTTATGCTATTTGAACACGAACAGAAATTTTGCATCCATATGCGTTCAACCCTAATCCTATCGCAGATCATAACCAACTGTAATAAGTATTACTCCTAACAAGTACCTAAAAACTTTAAACATTATATTTGTGATATTTGTTTATTAATGTCCCGTGTTCCTTAACAAGCACAATGTGTAAATGCCTTTTAAAAATTAATAGTGTGTGAATTAATACGAGTTTCGAACAGTAATAAAGGACTGATCAGCTAGTAATATCAAACCTTCAAACCAGTTGGGGCCAAAAATTGTGTGAACTTTGACAATTATGTATACTTAGCGCCATCTAGAAAACAAATAAAACAACGAGCCTTTAGCAATTATAGCATAGTGACTTTTCAGAACTTCACTAGGTTAAGAAATTTCATTTAAACCCATCTTATTATGTTAAATAATTTGTTTTCTAAGGTTTTACTTTTAGAGCCATGAGCGCAACTCTTGGCAGAATATTATTTATTAAAGTTACGCCTACAATTCAAATGCATTGTTAAAGATTTCACTACACTCATAGTAGATCAAGGCTACGTAGAACGTTAGATACATGCAAATCTAAAAAGATAATTAAAATATTTTAGAAATAAGGCAACGTTCACGAAATATCATATCTAAAGACAGAAATTGAGATTTTAATGAAAGACAAACAGTAACTAGTACTTCTCTTTATCAATAGATGGCGTTACTTGTTACAAAACAAAACTAAAATGACCGTAGACTTTTTGATAAAATGTAAATAGTGCTTTAATACTGTTGCTTATGTTTACTCTGTTCTAGTAGCTACTCGTGTTATGTTTGTTATACTTGAACATAATATTTTAAAAACTTATGTATAAATAATAAAAAAATTGTTACAAATTATGTTAGCGACCCTCGACAACTTATTCATAAAAATAATTTATATTGTATTACGTATATGTGAACCTTTAGAATGAATTAAATATTTCTATACATTTAGTTATAATTATAATGTAACGAAAATATCGCTACGTCACAGTAATATATAAATGCTATGTTAAGATTTGTTTTTTTACATAAGAAAGAGGTACCTATATTCTGTTTTTACTAGAAGATTTTCATTAACTAGTTAGCAATTAGTAATTTTTTATAAATGAATATTTACATCAAGAATTATCTATGACGTTGCAATAGAAATAGAATGTCATGATGGAAAAGCGGGAAAAATAAAATAGCTGTGCTGTGTGGACGTTACTTTTTCACTTGGAGGTAATATGTGCTGAAAAAGTTTGTAGTACATGCAGAGTACATAAAATTGACATTTAATTGAAGAAGACGTCAAAACGTATAATTAAAGTTTACATAGCAAATAATTCTGCAGATGGATTCAAAAAGTATTAACATAATGTGCTGTACACATATGTAAGGTGACCAGATGTTCAGTTTTGAACGGTATTTTCCCTTTATTCGACCGCCGTTCCCGTCTTCTAATAACCCGTCTTCAGAATGTTGCATATAATTAAATAATTACTGTCACAGAAATGTTGCTTAAATAAAGCTGTCGATTGCGTCTTATTTTTCATAATTACTTACTTATAATACTAAAATTAATTTTAATTAATGTGCACGCAAAAGAAAGGAGGTTAAAAAGTTGAGT
>DWME01000947.1:0-28142 GCA_018244795.1 Parelbella ahira ahira
AATACAGATTACTATTTATGTATCAAAAAAGGTGAAATTAACGTGTAAATGTTATATAATTATGTACCCTAAATATAATTATGTATCCTAACATAGTAGTTAGCATTCATAATAAAGGTTCTTCAAGAAAGGCGTCATTAGAGGACTCCCTCAACATTGGCAGTGCATTGGCACTCGTCGATTGTAGCAAACGCTTATAAGCGACAGTGACCACTCTGCGTCAGCTGGCTTATCTGTCTGTTTGCCAGGCTAAATGTATATATAAAAGCGTTTTATTATTTCATAGTGTGAAGCGTTATATTTTTATATTTAGGACTTCTTGTGTATAATGCAAAATAGTAATGTTGTCAACTTCGGCGCGTCTCTAATCGGCGACGCTGGCAAACTGCCAATGCAGCCCGGAGTATTAAACCAACTTGTGTTATATACATATATAACATGATATTTACGTTCTAAAATCCAACAACTCTGAGAAATTTTGTGTCTATCTATTATTAGCTGCTATCAGTCCCACGCGTCCTATGTCAATATTGACATCGCTTACAAAAACTACAACTACACCTATATTGACGATAGCTTTTGCAAACATTACTATCTTCTTGTAATCATGAGAATTCCTTTTAATCTAATCTGAGGCGTTTTATTTATTTTTTCAGGCACTCGGTGGACTCGGTCGCGTCGTATTCTAGTCAGAATCACGTTGACCGTATAAGGACTCAAAATTTCTCAGCGGCTTCTTGTCAAGACGAAGGCGACTTTGGGTCGATCAAAACAAGCCTCTTCAGACGTTCTTCATCGTCGAACTTGGACTACCCTGTGAAACGCCCTGAAAGCGTCACTTCCAATACTAGTTCTACAAGAAGCCGCCTTCGAGAACTTGTCGAAAGGAAATCGAGTCAGGACGAACACAAGTCTGCAGCAAACACCGTCGCTGATATACAGTATTTTGAGAATCCCACAGAAACCTTAGAGTTTGACAACCCTCGCGGCTCTTTAGAATCAAAGAAAAGTCAAGACGAACGTCCCAAAAAGCGAAAACTATCTAAGAGTAAAGAAAAAGACAAAGAAAGTTGTGAAAACAAAAACAAAAAACACGAAAAATATCAAAGTAAACTTGCCGAGTATTACAAACTCCCTGTACAACTACCTCAAGACGAATTTTATCAACACTTGACACGCTCGAGAGCTGCAGAAGAACTTTTGCAAAAGAGATTTTCGAATTCCGACACCGAGTTCAGCGGAAGTTACGGTAGATTGTGCAAGCATAAAGAACTAGAAGGATCTAATTTAAGGCGCAGCCGCAGTTTGGCTGTTATTAGAGAAGAAACATTTACAGATCTTCAAATTCAAAATCATGCTAAAAGTAAACGATCGCAATTAATACCTCGCGCCCGCTTGTTTGACAAGCCGTGTTTTAAAGACAGGTATGCATATTCTTTAAATTCGCAGGTATCTAATATTTCCCACTACATGACAGAACATATATACGGTTTACCTGGAAACTGTCTTCTGGTAGAGGGTGCGGCAATTGATATTAAAACAATGCATAATTCTTTCTAAAGTAGTGATTGCATTTCTATGTGTATATTAGGAGCCACACAGACCACTTAAGGCATTAGAAGTAGCAAAGGATCTGCAACCACACTCGAATAGCAAAGATACTAACTAAACTATTATAAACTAATAAATTCTAGCTAGATCAATATGACTAACAGTCCTTTTACCATTCTATTACGTAAAAGTACATAATAAACAGCTCTTAGCATTAGCGCTTAGCATTAGTTGTTGCTAACAACTAATGCTGAGTGCATTTGTTTAAAATAAAAACCCAACTTTATAGCCCTTAAAACTATTTACTTCAGTAAAACAAACTACCAATGACATATTAAACATATTTTATGTGCTCTACCTTTAAATTACAGGTTACCTGGCCGTGCGAAATATCAAACTAAAGAAGAAGTATTAGAAGGCATATACATTGATAGTACAGCTTCGTGCTTTGGTGATATTAATGGTCAAAGAGGAGATGATACAACCAGTCATATAAGTAACACAGATATAAAATCAGAAAAAGAAGACGCGGTATCACGAGTAGAAAGTCGACAGTCCAGATCTATAAGTGGAAGTTGGCCTAATCTAAATGAAGAAACAAAGCCGACAAATCTCTCTGAAGATAGCATTGGACATTCACGTAATCCAAGTGAAATCGATAGTTTAGATTCCAACTACGTTAGAAAGCACTATAATTTCGAAGCGCATCTAAAAAATTATAAAGATAGTTCGCCGGACACCGAAAGATCTATTCCATCCCCTAATAAAGATTTGTACATAACGACAGACGATCCTGAAAGTGAAGGAGGTAATAAAATCATATCAAGAAATAACTCTCCAAAATCCTCAAATACTAATAGTCCAAAAATAATAAACTCTGAAAACAACACTATTCTTCAATCTCAAGAATTAGAAAATGAAATAGATTCTTGTGACGCAGTGTCGATTAGAAGCAAACAAAGCGAACAGTCAAAGACAAATTCAAATTCAGAATCTATTCCTAAGGCGAAAGGAATTAAAAACGAAACAGATACTCGATCAGTATTATCAGAGAACGACGGAACTATTTCAAGTCCCCCCGATAGTATTACTTCGTACATTTCTATCTCGGTAGCATCTTCTACCGAAAAATCACATAAATTAGAGTACTTGGCTAATTCTTTAGCTGAAAAAATTGATGAATACTGTGTATCCCAACTAAAAGGCAATGTTCACGAACCACAAGTAATACAAACTGAAAAGAAAGTATTGCAATCTGACCCTATATACACAACAGTACAGAAAAAAAAGACATTTGCAGATATAAGAAGAGATTCATTATCAAACAATAAAAATAATATTATCAAAGAATTCACCAAAAAACATAACAACGAAACCTATGTAAGTAACACATACATCGAATGTGACAATTACAACAAGATTTGTCATTCCAGTTCTTCTAAAAACATAACTACAGAACCTTTTGTTACAACTTTAATCGAAAACCAATACTATTCGTTACCGGACATAAATATAAGTAAGTGTCTGAGAAAATCTGAGAAAATTGATGCTCAACTAAGAGAGGAAGACCCAGATGACGTACTGTGTGAAAATACTTATGAAGTAGCTGAAAACAATTTTGAAGATATATACACTAATAGAGGAAATAAAAATTACGGCCAATTAAATAAAGTTCAAATAAATTGTACACTGCCCAACAATAACGTTAATAAAGCTGAATATTCAGCACCACAACATATACAAAACTTTGCAAAACTAGAGGACGACTTAAAATCTATAATAACTGTTAATAGTTCTAATCCAGAAGATCAAGACATTAGCTTCTACACTTCGGATACTCATCAAAACGAACGTGAAATAAACGAAATTGAAGGAACAATACGAAACAATAAGCTAATAACCAAGTCTGAAAGTTTTAACATTAATTGTGGTTCTATATATAAACCAGAAATAAACATATTGAAATCTCGTTCCCATGATAATATTTGCAAAACAACAAAAGATAAAAAGGCACGAACTACGGTCCGCAAACATTACTCGTTACGCCAGCGCGACCCGATTGATGACGATACTCCACGTCTTCCTAGTCCAAATTCAATAGAGAAGCATCTTATAAAACATAACGAACCTACGATTAAATCTGTTCATCAAGAACAGGAAGAAACAAGTAAAATCAACTCTCTTTTATCTAGGGTGCAATCGTTTAAAACCGACGCTGACTCAAATATTGCTATTGTGCCTTTAAGCGGCCACCAAACGATCGTTATAAATCCACCACTAACTCAAAATTCAACAATATCTACCAAACCTGTAGAAAAAAAATTAGCCGAAAAACCTATTATAAAGTCACACACATCAACTGAATCATTTCAAAGTGCATCAAAAATACTCCCTGAAAAATCTAATCTGTCAAAAGAAACAAACACAGCTATTGAATTCACAAATTATTGTACACCAAACGATCCGTTCATTACTATTAAATTAAATAAAGTTGTAAAAAAAACTATACCAAAACTTAAAAACGATACTTGTACTAAAGCAACTTATTTACAAAACATATCGGATAAGCCACCGGCAAAATTATTAATTAAAGACAATAAACCACTAAAAGACTTTCAAAATTCAACATTTACTAAGATAAACAAAAATATGACTCGACCACAAGTTTTGCAAGTTGTTGACACTAAAAATAAAAAACAAAATATAAAAGTAGACGAAACTGCTACCGAAAGGCCAGATAATAACGTTTCGAAGATAGATCAGCATATCGATAAAGAAAATAATCGTGAAACTAGAACAGAAAACAATAATGTGAAGGATAAATTGAATAACGCTATAAAAACTGACATTGAATATCAGGAAAAAATTAACTCTGTGAAAAATTACTGGTCTAAACTAATTGATAAATCTCCTGAAAATCAACATAATCTAGATTTAACAAAAGACAAACTAATAATAAAAGAAAAACAAGAGGAAAAAGATAACAGCAACACAGACTCAAAAAATAATAATGATAATAAAGAATCAGAAGATAGTAAATGCATACCAGAGCTATCAGTTGGGAGTATTATTAAATCCTTAGAAAGTGTCAAAATTGTGGATAGTATAAGAAAAATAAGCCAAACAAAACTGCAACTTTGGAAAGATGAAACCGAAAAAGTTAAAAGTGATTCGGAAATTGAGGAAGCACCAGTTGAAAAAATTTTCAAAGAATCCGATACTACAATTTATGACATGCCGAAACCGGAAAAGGTTACTAAAAAATCCGATTTAGATTTATGCAGGGATACGCCTGAAATTGAAATAGTAGAGCTAAGCAGTGAAGATCAAAATAAAAAAACTCAAGCTACATTAATAAAAGCGAAAGGATACGATAAGAATTGTGACGAATTTGATCATGTTCGTTACAAAGTTATGAAGTCTGAACTATTTAAAAATAGTATGATAGCTAATTACCGCAAGGAAGCCCAATTTGATGGATTGTTACAATATTTACAAGATTATAGCTTTCAAGAACTGCTTGTAAATAACAATATAGTGATAATTGAACCTGTACGGACTAAAGTGGAACCAGCTCCAAGAAAAAATGTTAACACAGATACGTGTAAAATCCCGCCCACATTATTAAAAAAAAACGACAACAACTTGCAAGATAAATCTAAAAATGCTATTCGCAGGCACTTCTTTTATCATCCCATTCGAGTAAATAAAGAAATTATAGAAGAAGAATTACCAAATCCGGACACAGTTAAAAAAGTACGAAATTTATTTGAAGACACGTTAAAAATGAAAAGTCCTATGACACAAGATCCTCCGTTAGTAGATGAAAATGTAGGTCTAACCAGGCGGGCTACTTCATATAGAAACCTAAGTGAAGAAACAAAAGGTAACAAGGTCGGGGGAAGAAAAAAGGTTACAAGGCAATTAACCATTGATACTAACTTTGGCAACAAAAAGTGGGATAATGCTAGTCTTTCAAGTGGGGTTTCCAGTGGAGACCTAAGCTCTACTAATGAATACGAAACCGATGGGTTAAGTCCATATTCTCATAAGAACTTAAAAGACAACGTATACAGCTCGAGCGATGAATATCTGTGCGACTCAGCAAACCAAGATTTTTGTTGCGAAAGTCAGTATGTCAGTCCCGATATTCTTAAGAAAATTAGAGAATGTGGAACATCAGTAACATATTATGGTGGCAAAGTGCTAAATTCTAAAACTGGATCAACTGTAAGTCCAATGACAAAGGCAATAATGGATGAAATCAAAAGTTTACAAAAAGATTGCAGTAGAGATTGTTATTCATGTCAAATTAAATGCAGGGGTGAAAAATGCTCTTGTTTATCGGTCGACAAGCACAAGAAAATTTTGACAGAAAAGCAAAATGTCACTGTGTCAGAACCTGTAGGTGCAAAAAGCCAAGAAAACAGCAAAAGACCTGAAACCTTCCCGGGGTTTAAATTTAAACTAGTGAAATCAAATAGTTGCAGCAGTCGACTAGAACTGACGGGTACAGATGATAACAAGAATCCCAGGCTTAAATACAGAAAGCAATTTTCTAAGTCAGAAGATCCACCGTTGTTAAGCGAAGAAGAAAATTCGGTAAAAAACAAAATTTGCAGATTAGAAAGTTACAGTAAAGGCGTAGCGAAAACACCATTTGAAATAAAAAACAGTGAAGATAAAAAAGTATTACCAATTACACCCGAACAAAATGTAGTAAATGCCAGAAAGTTAAAAATTGAACAGGCCCAAAATCTTGTAACAAAATCCGAGAAAGAAGACGCTGAAGATAAAATACAAGAACGTTCTGAAAGTCGTAGAAACTCCACTTCACTTGATAAACAAGCGAATGATGCACATAGTTTCGAAAAAAAATATTATTACGTGAACGATAATTTGGACCAAGGAAAAGTTACTGCTGGTAAATTTGGAGAAATGGTTTTTGAAGAGTTCGAGGTTTTGGAGTCATGTTACGACAGTTTAAATAGCAATAAGTCTAAATAAATTATTTAGTTAATTAATAAGCTTTTGCTTACATAAAATGTGATCTGTATTCAAAAACGCTATTAAATTATTGCTTGTAAATGTAGAATCATATAAATATTTAGCTTAATCATGTATGTTATTTAGAATTAAGTATACGATACGTCAATACTATTAGCGAATAATATTTCGATTCAAATGTACTGTACTGTAGTCCTGGTGTTGGTATCTTAACTTTATATTAAATGATACGTGAAAGATGAGTGTTGTTTCTTGCACCGCGAGCCCTTACCGTCTGACTTGTCTTGTTCGATTTTCGTAGGTGTAGCTTTTGAGCCGTGAGCGCAAACGCTTGTGAAGAACGAGCGACGTGTAGGTCGCCACCGACGACACCATGACTCCTACAAAAATAAATCAATGTCTGAGGATAGGACTTTCAATATTAAAGTTACAATTCTAAATCGACATATAAGTATTGATATTCATTAATGGAATTAAATTATAAAAGGTCATTGTGCGAATAACAAATGTCACATTTTCATTCAACACATGGTTGGAAAGTGTAAAAAATATTAAGAAATTTAACTTTATGTAGTTAGAGTTAATGAAGTATTTATTTATAATAAACACCGGTATATATCTCCGATGCAGCTAAACTCTAACAGTCATCGGCTGTCATAAAAAAAATTTAATACTATAACCAAAAAAAATATCATTTGTATCTTAATCACGAGGCTCTTTGCATTCGAACATACTATTGTATTCAAATCATATGACTACGATGCATTCTTTCGTCATGCACCTTCTCCAATGTATTTAAAATTCCGGAGGTGTATCCTTACCTACATTGCAACTCAGCAGAGAAGTTTTACCTAACCAAAATTTATTTGAGTATAAAGCGCTAACACAAGACTCCATAAAGATTTTCTTGACAAAAATGTCCAGTCACATTTTGTGGCGCAAAGTTTATTTTCTAGAAAAGTCTCTACACAGAAACTGATAGACTTTTCTATCCAACACCATATTATTTGTGAAAAAATTATTAGGGTAATAATTAGGGAAATACGCTCAAAAAAATACGTGCAATTGTCCATGCAATATACAAGGTCATTGCAATACAATGTAATTATGTCCTACATCCAAAAGCGACTCGAAAATGAACACAATTTAAAAAAAACAGCTATGAAAATTGTAGCTTGGATAGACTGGAAGCAAGTCAAATGGCAATGCAACAACAATTCAATAAACAGTTAAAGAGGGTGTCCTTGAAATAGATTTGCGTCAATAAAATCAAGTGGTAAGACTCAAAATTGAATAACTTTAACTAGACCTGAATATTTCACTGATATCATGCATAAAATAGAAAGAAGATTAATATCCATCCAATAGCAATTAACGTTCCATTTGCTCACTATAGTACGCTTTCAAGAGTTCCAATATTAATATTTTGTTGGTGTTTCGTTGTTTATTCGTATTTTGTAAAAATATATGGAAAGAAATAGATTGCTGAGTTTGAGAGCAAAACAACACTTCAGGAAATATCCTATGTCCAGATTTGGGCCAGATCAAGCCAATGGTGATATGATACGATCGAAATAAACCAAGATCATAGTTGTACATCGAATTTGTAGATCAAACGCTTATAAAATATGTTTACGTTAATCGATGTCAAATACGTCAATGTAAATGTCGATTAAACGGATAACGGACATCGACCATATGCGTACCTAAAATTAGATTAATTCTCTAAAGCCAGTATAACAAGACATAGATTAATCTCCTTAAATAAATAAATGTGAGCACTTACATTAGTTCCTACTCCATGTCGTACTACCACGAACAGACATGTATACATAGACGATAACATAGAAACGTACACCGCGAAACTGTAAATTAATAATAAGAATTATGATCCCTAATGATTGAAATAAACAATTATTATTATTAATAATAATAATTTAGGTCTGCCTGTCTGGAAATGGAACCCATAACTCGGTATTCTGCCCTCTGCCTAATAAATTACAATCAAAAACTCCCATATGTATTTTTCATTCGTATTAATGTATATACATATATTATGTAGTTAAATGCTAATAAGCAATAAATGGTTCCTTGAACTTTATGCTAATCGACGACGCATACGGACGTCAGCAGCGCAAGTATAAATTAATGACACACGCGGTGCATTATTTCGCCTGCACGTTACTGGGTAGCAAATACCGGTGACGTGTGCACTTTACGAGATAAAAATATAACATTATTTAACAAAATTTTGTTTTTCCTCTTGGAAGTTGGAACATTTATAAAGGCACATATAATTCGACTTGGCAACAATCCACGTGTGTGGTATTTCGTGCTCACTTTTACACGTTCCACCCCCAAGCTATCGGTTTTTAGGTTGCGTAAACCGTGTGAGATCAGTTTCGGTTTTGGACATCGTACAGAATAGAGCGTACGGATTATTGGATAAAATTGGGGGGGTGAAATAAAAAATGTTATCATAATAAAAGTTCAATTTTTATTTTTATAGTTATGTCGACTACAAAGGTACTTTGCCAATCTGGTATTTTAATAATAATTTATCAGAATAAATGAATCCTATAGATGTTTTATAAACAATTGTAAAACAATAAGTCAAATTAGGCTGAAGATACGCAAGCAGAACATTAATATTGGCAACAATGTATACATCCAACTATTACATTGTTATGTACAACTGTTTTTAGATCATTTACAAAACAGGTCCATTATCTATATTCTGAAAGAAACAATGTGTTCAAGACATATGTTTCGAGAAGTACAATTTCTCTTTGGTAGTCAGCAACTACTATTATTATTTTGTTGTTTTTGACTATATGTGGTGTGCAATAAAGTATTTTTGTATTGTATTGTATTGTACTACTACATAAAAAAAAATGGAAAGCTCAATCAGGCGAGTTGTGTATTCACCGACATCATTTTTATTTCCGCCATCACGTTGTTGCAAATAAGTCAATTCCTTTTACCACAATTTCAACTGCTTTCCTAAGATTTAGCGCTGTCACCAACCTTTTTTATTGGGTCCAATTTAGTCTTTGAATTATGGGATAATATCATGATGCAGAAGTAGGCGTCAAACATTACTGATGTGAAAAATCACTATACTGATGTATTATCTTGCCAGATGTTTAGTAAAAATACTTATAAATCAAAATGTAATTCATGTGGTTGCTTACATATGGAGAAAGTTAAGTGAGCAGTTATAGCTTAGGCCTGATGGTTTAGACTACAGCCTGCCACTCTGAAATTCCTGCCTGAAATTCATTTCCTGATGGGCACCACCCGTTAACGTTAAAGTTAAAGGTAAAGTTATGGACGCCTTTAAACCACATGTCACTCGCCAAAAGAGTAAAAGACAAAAACATAGTAAATAAAAAAGCAAAGTTTAAAACTGTCTTTATTTTATTATATTATATTTTAGACCTTAAACCCTCTAATTATAAAAGAAGTGTGTTCAGCGGTGGATTGATTGATCGGTTGTAGAAAAGGCAATATTAACGGTTGAATGTTGTGTTTCATCTCATCTACTTCTTGACTGATGAATTTGTATTTTCACAGAGAGAAATATTTAATGTGGCCCATTTTCATTTAATTTACAGGATGACAGTGACATCAGTAGTATCACTGCAGCACAGTCTCAGTTACAGCTTTGGTATTATGTAAAGTACAATCCTGGATACAACCATTGAAAATGCACAAGTTTTGTTACATATTTTTTTTTATTTTACCTGACCAATATCAACTGGTACTATACACTGTGTTCACCTTTTAACTTTTCGGTCCTGTTATAGTAGAGATAAATGGAGTTTACGTGTCAACTGAAAAATAACTACTTAATTTCCAATCAAGTGAACAGCTGAGTTTTTGAGAACTTTGTAGAACCAATTTGCATAACTCAGGGGCACATATGAGAAACAGTCCTCTGTGATCGCCAACATGCACGATAAATAAGATTCTGGGAAAAAAACCTTTAAGAGGAGACATATGTCCAGCAGTGAACTCGGACAGGCTGATGATTTTGGGAAAATTGCATACCATTCATTCATACACTAATTTATCCTTTCACAATACTCCAATAAGTTGAAAACTATGTGAATTCATAAGTAAGAAAGTGTCAATAGTCATTTTTAAAGTGTCTTTAATATTTTATTTTATAATATAAATAAATTATTTATTTTATTATATCATTACATTTTATTACTGCTATATTTTGTTCTATTTAAGTATGTCATAAATTAAATACAATGTTAAGAATTAAATAGAAAATCGTTTTAATTTTCTCAAAATTAATCAGAACTCCTAATATACAAACAAAAACAAAAACAAAATTCATTTTTTCAATAACTTATTATATATGTGATAGATTTCATAAATATATGTTACGTGCAATGAAACAGATATATCGGTAAATTAATGTGTAAGGAGGTAATTTAAGAAACAAAAACAAATTCACATTATAAAAATCTTTATGAACTTTTTAATTGTATTAAATAAACACAAATGATATCATAATTAGCCAACACTTAGTAGGTACCTAATTACTTCATTGTATAATTCTAGATAAGCATTTAACTGTCATATGTGTGCATTGTACACTACATTACACACATTATTGTCATTATAACAGAAAAGATAGCTGATTTATCTATGAGTCAAAGAAAAAGTTATTTTGCCATGTTTATAAATCATTTGATAAACAAAAACGAGAAATAATTACTTAACAGAAGCAATCATGTTAATTAATACATTCAATTCAAATTTTTATTGAAACACTAAAATATAATTTCCCACCTGCGGTAATATTAAATTTTACATTATATTCATTAGCACCACAATAAAAAATCTATATTTAAGATTTATACTATTACTTTTAATAAAAGAAATCCCATCGTATGTAATATCCAAATACAAATCCCAAAAGTAATTAAAAAATACATTCTTTTATATAACCAGAAACAATACCGGTAACTTATGCAAAGTTTTATCTAAACTATTTGAAAAACTTCTTCCGAAACACTAAGTAACTTTCCATAATAAGAGTCCAAAAAAGAAAAACAAAAGTGACTTAGGCCAAAAAAATGTAACGAAATAAATGACATTTGACAGCTGATTCAAAAATAAATATCTATACTTATACCTATCTGTATACACGTGCCGACGAAAAGATTCGGAAATGACTTGTCCTCTATGAAACTTATGTAAATAAAATTATATATCCTCATAAACAACTTAATACATACCCTGTTATTTGACAAATTCCTGAATATTGGTGATAAACACAAACCACGATTTATTTCTAATTTCGCTAAGAGTCGGCACTTTGATACACACACCGTCGACGCCATCTTTACACTATATACGTATAAAGTACAAACGTATAGGACTACAGTCCACCCGCCCAATCTGTCTAATGTTCCACGGGGTTCTATCTATATATTGTAGATACAGTTGGCGAGTTTTATTGGTTTCAAAGGCAGGAATATATTTGTAATGTGTTCTTTTTTTATACATCGGAAAACCTTTCCACTACATTATTTTCCAAAAAAACAAAAAATCGAATTTGGCAATTTATATTAAAGTACGCGGCAATAAAAATATTCATAATGAAACTAAATATTTGAAATGATTATTATTTCATACAATAGATTGAATAATATGTATTGAACAAGAAGAGATTAAATTTTTTTCAAATTTAAAAATCTACGTGTCAAATGTTTAAATTCGCGCGCTTACCTAAAAAAGGTTGGTAGCTTTGAAACTGCTTAAGGAGCGTTCAATTTTATCTTGTATTTCTTTTTATTTATTTATAAGTAGTTTGCTACTTTACATATATATATAAACTATATAGTTGGAATTGATAAATTTATTTTTGATGTTGTAATCATTATATTATAAAGATTGGTTTTAACGATGTAGTTTAATTTAATCGACTGATTGGGACTATAAAAATAATGATGTAATTTAATAAGCCTTGAATGCGTCTCGCTACAATCATTGTTAATTATTTTGTTTCATTTTTTAATTTAAAATGCTATAAATCAAAATGCAAAAAAATTAAGTAGAAATTAATATTAGAATAGAATTTTATAAGATGAATGAGAATGTGTTTTAAATGCATTTGAACCCAACTTTTTAGAAATGTAAATGAACTATCTATAATTATTTTATAGTTACAATTCAAAATCATAAACTAACAATATAAACGAGATATCTGGGCCCGAAAATCATCTTATCGTTTAGGAATGACAATTCATTTCGAATGTGTCAATGTCATAGCATAGTTTTCTGTATGATTGTTTCTTGTATGAAAGAGATCGGCTAATTTTTGTAGTTGATCGTTACTGTGGAAATACGATTTGCAATGTCTTCACCGGAGTACAAATTGAGTGCTATACTTCCTGGACATTCCATGGATGTGCGATGTGTGGCAATAACCAGGGATTCCAATATATTGTCGGCTTCTCGTGATAGGACTGCTAAACTATGGCACCGAGAAGGGTTTGTATTTAGTCTTCTGTGAATAAAAAGTAGCGTAAGGTTGTAAGTGTTAAGCAAGAATGCTTACAGAGCTAGTATATTTTCAATTAATAGTGTTATATTGTCGCCAGAGAGAAGAACTTCGTAAACGTTGTGACATACAAAGGGCACAAGAACTTCGTGTCTTCTATTTGTTGGCTTCCCCCGTGCATGTCGTACCCTGACGGCCTCGTGGTCACGGGCAGCAATGACAACACCATACTGGGATACAACATACAGGATGGCTTTGTACAATTCACACTGAAAGGACATGAAAATGCTGTTTGCTGTGTATCTCCAAGCAATGAATCTGGATTTTTGCTGAGGTAATATAACTTTTATTACAAGTTTCAATAAACAGAATAAAAATATATGTCTAGTTCCATTTGTTATCAAGAGCAGGGATTCATTGTAAAATCACCTCAGTTCAGCACTGTGAGTTGCAAATAATTAATAAATACTTGACTATTTTTCAAGCCTTATGCTTATCTATGCAGATCTCAGCATTGCTTATAAATAAAATCTGATGTTTTTGATCCATAGTTCAAGTTGGGATAACACAGCTCGCGTATGGAATGTGAACACACCTCAGATGGCTCCATTGGTTCTGCGAGGTCATGAAGCAGCTGTGTGGGCGGTGATTGAATTAAACAATGGTAGCTATGTCACAGCTTCGGCTGACAAGACCATTAAGATATGGAAGAGAGATGGAAATCTAATTAGGACAATCAAAGGTTAGTTTCTTCAAAATGTTAAGGTAGAGTACAGATTTAGTAACGAGACTTAGTTTCGATTTGCTTACTAATAAAACATTACCTATAAAGTAAAAAAAACAGGCATGATTGGAATCTCTTATTTATATGAGGCTGCATGCATACTTGTTTTTTATTTATTTTTTAATTGTGAATATAAACGATATAATAAAGGCTTGGTCCTGACAAGGTCCGCTACCAACTTTATAAGCCCCTATGATCCTTGAGTTAAAAAACCCCAGCCATTATTAAAAACTTCCATCTAAGTAGATTTCCTTGTATTTTATTACTTTGCTCATTCTTTGGAGGTATATTGAGTTTATTTATTTATGATCACCAACATAATGTAGACCAAATAAAAGGAACAATCATAAATACAGAGAGAAGAGTAAAGTGTCATTACAATTATAGGTGAAGAACACATGCAAATAAAGAAAGCGAGTAACATAGCTGTGGGAGCAGTGCTATAGTAATTACAATATACATATTATGACAATCTAATGCCAAGAGTCTAATTATAGAGTTGGTCGTTATTTTTAAATTTTAATCGAGGCAGAAAAGTATGCTTACTGCCTATAAAGAAACACATGAAACATGTATTTGACAGGGTTTTTAATGAACAAGTACATAATATTTTAAATTACAGCTGCAAAAAAATATTTTAAATATGGCCAGTCATATGTGTAATTCGCAAAAGAATTTTCTTTTATATAAAAAAATCTTTAGTACCATTGGTTACTTTCAGTTGAATATAATAGTTTGCGAAACAGATTTTATTTAAATGTTTTGTGTTTGTTTTTCGAGTCTCCTAAAGTTTCACAAATGTCATTGCTTATTTACATAGACTATAAAAACTGTGATCATATAAATAATGTTTATAACTTTTTAATTTTATAGGTCATACTGATTGTGTCCGAGGCCTTGCTATGATGGACACATCGTCATTCCTCAGTTGTTCCAATGATGCTAGTATTAGATTATGGACATACTTGGGTGAATGCATCACCACATACTATGGGCATAGTAATTACATTTACAGGTAAACATTTAATCGCATTTTCATATCTGTCATTTTCACAATGTGTCGAGTTATTACATATAATGATGAAGTTCAGAGTATGTGTTAGGTAGATGGTCTTGGTAACTATTTATAACAACAAAATTGAAACTTGTTTGTAACAACTATTCAGTCAATAACATAAAAGAATCTGACAACACAACTGCTTTGTTTTTCGAGTAGTTGCAGTCAGGATTGCTTCGCAATAGATCCTGGGTTCAATCCAGAGTCACCTATTATTGGGTTTTTATAACTTGAAATTCTCAGTAGAGCACAGAATTGCATTTGTGCCTTGTGTGTGGCAATAGGCTCACCTCCTATTCCTTTGAGAAACATGGGAGTGTCCTACGCTTCTCTTACTATCTCTTAGGGGATTACAAGAGTAATGTTATGTTTATTATACTCAAGAACCCAGACATTGATATAAAGTTATATATAAAATTGAATTCTTACAGTATCTCATCTACAATTTTACAGCATCAGCATAGATCCCATAGCACCTCAAGGGTTCATAACGAGTGGTGAAGATGGTTGTGTTCGCGTGTGGGTACTGGGTAAATGTGTGCGGGAACTACGATTACCTGCAAACTCTGTTTGGTCTGTCACCTGTCTTGACAATGGTGATATTGTTACAGGTGTGTTAATATTTTGCCCTTCATTTTCTTTTACATAGTAAAATCTAAATGGTAGTTAAAAATCCCTAGTCAAATTAATTCTTATTGAGTTATCACAGTTTTATACAGAATTTATTTATACCTTCTAATAGAATTTTAGTTTCAGACATCTAATCCAACATCCAATAGATACTGTATTGGAAGTTTATGTTTTTATAACAACATATCTGTATTCAGTATATTGTTTATGCCTTTTCTTGAAGGTTACCACATGCATTTATGCCTGTATTATGTTATATATCTATATTAAACCTATAAAATCATGTCTTTATATTTCATCGAAAGGTTCAAGTGATGGCCTAGTGAGAATATTCACTAAGGATCCTGCACGATTTGCGGATCCGGCAGTTCTCAAGGAGTATGAAGATGAAGTGAACAAAATAAGAGATACAAATGAGCAGGAGATTGGTGGATTTAAATTATCTGAGTAAGATTCAAGAACTCAAGGACTTTTATCATGTGTGTGTGCAAGTAACCATAATGCCATACAATTGTACATACAAATGGATGGCATAAAGTGGCATGAAGTAGTAGTAAATATGTAAATCATAGGGCAAACAGTCAATACACTCAATAAATATTTACACTGACAACTCATTAACATATTACATTAGCATACATTAGCTACATGGAGGTTTCAGTTCAATTTGAATTGATACCTTTCATATGAGTATGTCTATTGTATTTATCATTACATGGGTGTGACGGCAATCATTGTGTGAGGCCTGTATCTAGCAGTCAACTGAGATAAACTAGTGATGATGATATGAGTATGTACATTCATATTTCAGACACAGGTAGTTTAAAAATTGCTTTATGTTGCCTAGGCTGCCCGGACCCGAAGCCCTGTTAGAGCCAGGCAAGTCTGACGGTCAGACAAAGCTGGTGCGTCGCAGCACCGTTGTCAAGTGTTACTCGTGGAGTGTGGCGGAGAATACCTGGAATGAGATTGGAGATGTATTGGGCACACCTCCGGCTAGCGAGGGCAAGACTATGTACCAGGGGAAGGTATACTGAAACTTAGTGATACTGAAAACAAATATATGCAGTTGCATTCAAATGTATTCATTTAGATATAAAATGTTAATAATAAACCTCAATAAAAAATATATCCTCAACAGGGCTATTTCACCTATACAAAGTATTTATAGTACAGTTGAACTTTATGAGATATCATGAAGTACATTTTTCATCTGAAACACAATTCAGTATATCAGCTGAACATTTGATATACAAAGAAAACCAATATTCATATGATTATAAAAATAATGTTTTTAGTAATAGTTAATAACTGTTCCTTACATGTATTTATAAAGTTACCATAACAGTGAATATCTCACAGAAGAAGTAGAATTTGTAGTATATTTTTTGACCCAAATTTCATCACATATTACATCTCCAATACATTAAAGTTAACCTTTTGTTAATTAAATCCTAATGTATTCAGGAATACGACTATGTTTTCAATGTGGATATTAAAGATGGGGAGCCACCACTGAAGTTACCATTTAATAAGACTGAAGATCCTTGGGTTGCTGCACAGGCCTTTATTCATAGGTATGTTTAATGTTATATGCAATTTCAATGTTACCACTGCCTACCGCGTAAGGGATCTTGGGTGAAGTTATGTATGTAGGTTTAATGTTGCAAGTATTTTTATGTATAAACGCTAGTTCTTGGAACATCCAACGACATGTACATTACCAAAATTTAATAATATTCTCATATAAACTTAATAAAAATGCCCTGTATAAATTTTACTAATAATTTCCTAAGATAATAATATTGGATTCTAATCTTTATTGTCACAATAAATGTATGTCAGTATTTGTATAGGCTATTTAAATAATAATAGTTAGTGAAATATCTGTTTCAGGTATAATCTACCCCAGGACTATTTAGAACAGGTGGCAAATTTTATTGTGACAAATGCAAAATTAAAGCCTACAACTTCCACTAGCAGTACTGGGTAAGTTCTCAGTATTCAGTTAAAAAACCAAAAAGTTATTATTAACTAATTGACATTATAGGTAATAGGTTAGCCGCTGTCGGTAGCGTCATTTTACAAAATTTTATAGCACCTTTATAAACTATAATGCTCCCTTCCACCGCTATAGAGGTGATTATAAAAAGTTTAGACAAGTGAGGAGATTCTCACAGTAGATAGTAAAATATAAATTTCATAGAAATGTTTACTCCATTAAAGTATTTGTCTAATTGTTTGTCTTAATGAATATTTATACGAGCATGATTTTTTAACCTCATCTATTTAAATTAAATTAGCAGGTTATACAAATAGTTGTATCAAGATTCAAGTAAATATGACTGACATTTTTTTCGTTAATTTCTTAATTTTAAGTGACACGGATAGTCACTTTTCAAATGTAGAAACCAATTAAAGCATTCAGACATTAGCTGAAGGAAAAAACGATAACCAATGACATAAGTCATGTTTGAAAGTATTTTTTTTTATCCCACAGATCGACGTAATACGTTTTACCCGATTCGTATAACATCGAATTATTCAAGACAAGAGTAATAGGCAGTTTTTACCCTAGCGCACTACACTTAGACTGCATGTGGCTTTCCACCAGATGTAATTACCTATATGTAGCCTAAACACTAACGTGTGTAGCTTAAAATGTTAATAAATAAGATGGTGTTAGCAGGTACGCGGACCCGTTCACGGGCGAGTCGCGCTACGTGCCGGGCGGCGCGGCGCCGGCCGGCGAGCCGCTCGCCGCCGCCGCCAGCGACAAGCCGCTGGTGCCGCACGACTCCTACATCAGGTGCGCCGCCACCTTACTCTACCACTTGCTATGCCCTTTTATCTTACACAATCGTATTGCTCTGTTTGAACAGTGTCGCATACAATAGACAAGTGTAGGTCTAAAGTCGAGTAAGTCTCCTAAACCGGCGTCCATGTATGAAGGAAGTGATGAATGTGACACGACAGGGCTGATAACCGTTACAAATAGACAGTTCTATATGTCAAGAATGAGATTTCTGGTATTCGGTGCTCTTTGCCCACTCCTTGGGGATCTGGCGTGATGACATGATAATAAATTATTTTACTTACGGTGAACAAATAATTTCAGATTCGACCAAGCGAATCTGAAAGCGATTCTTGACAAGCTGAAGGAGTTCAACGGTAAAGTGGGCGATGGGTATACTCCTCTCACGGACGAACAGTTGGAGGGTGTGGTGAAATTGGCGGAGGCTGTAAGTTGCCTTCAAAATCTTACCTAGAAATGAATGCGATAGCGGATTATCGGATATATCTCGCATTTGCGACTACAGTGTAATTATGTAATATGTCAAAGACACTCTTTCAGACAACAGTTCAGAAAATATATATGACTTGACTATTCTATGATATATAACTATTATAATAGTCATAGAATAATTATGATTTAAAATATTCCGAAGTGCTAGCGGAAAGATAGTGTTTTTTGAGATAAATTACACTCTAGTCTCGAATGAGCGATATGTTATCCAGTCACTTAATACTAACTCAAGTGTTAAACCGTACAAGAGCATTTTATTGCCAATGATCAACGTCATTTGTCGATGACCAACGTTGATTTTGCATTTAAAACAAATATTTGTACCTATATTTGAATTTCGAGAATTATGATGTCAATAACAATTTATTCCCTATTAAAAAGTACCACTTTTTAATAGGGAATAAATTATAAATTGTAATTTTGTTCACGAATTAATTATTTTATTGACTCCTGGACATTATTTTCTGTGTTCGCAGAAAAATTTGGATATATGGACATTATAGAATACATAATTAATAATAATAATGTATGTCGTTCCAGGATATTAATCCTAATACCGACACGGTCGAGTTACTGAAAGATATGCTGGAATGGCCAAAGGGTGAGTGAATCACAATAATCTATCAATCTTTAAATAATTAGTTTATGATTTCCCTTCGGCCATTCAGTTTATTTAAATGCGTTTGGGATGGTCAAACCGAATAGCGGTCAAGACCTATACCGATCCATATCAAATCATCAGTAAGGAAATAATTATCAACGTATTTAGCGTTCGTCTATTGGATTCTCACAATGGGCACGGTAATATCACTAGATTGTCATGCTGGCCAAGTGCGATAATTAATAAACCTTGCATAATTTAGAAAATATTGCAAAGAATTGTGTGTGTGTGCCTGTGTGTGTGTGCGCGCGTGCGTGCGTATGCCTGCATATCTGCGTGTGTATATTACATTTTTCTGTTTTTTAATGTTTGCAGATCTTCTCTTTCCCGTGTTAGACGTACTGCGGCTGGCGATTAGAAACAAAGCTATCAACGGCCAAGTGTTCGACTCCACGTTCGGGCCGGCGTTTATCAAATTTTTACTCGCATTGACAAGCCCCGGTATCTATTGTTTATGGATGTATAATTTATTTCCTTTTTAATTGCTTATTTATATCAAAGTTAATTAGTTTGATATTTTTTGTGAATATATTATGACATTGTATTAATTCAATAATAATAATTTATTTGCGTTTAACTAAAACTCATATTTTTGTTAGTATTACATGACTCAGACTATGTTAGAATACGAATACTTATCCTAAAACTTATTTCTAAAATCAGGTATTGTGGTCATCGTTGTCATCAATAAAGACTTCGCCGTTCTAATGATTGATAAAGAATACAGAAGAAGGGTTTCTCAGTGTCCTTTATATTTTTGTGTACATAAGTCATTTTGCAATACATCGTCCTGCTTGCAACATCCAGACAACTCCTCGGCGAACCAGCTGCTGGCGCTGCGCGTGCTGGTGAACGCGTTCTGCGACCTGCCCGGCGAGATGCTGGTGCTGGCCGACAAGGAGAGCGTGCTGCACTCCTACGTCGTGCTGCGCCGCCTGCCGCCCAACGCGCAGGTGCTCTATTGCTACAGTGATACCTTAGAACAACTAAGCCCTCGGAACAAATCCTGCAATTACAAAGTATTGATATGCACAATATATTCAACATTAATTAGTAAACTTAGAATTTCTTGAAAAGTAACGTATATCCTGTACACTGTAATATTTGTCTCACGTAGGTGATCTTTAAAAATGGTGGTCGTTAATAATAAGGAGATTGTGTGGCCCCCAGATAGCGGCGACGTCGCTGCTGCTGAACCTGTCGGTGGCGCTGGCGCAGCAGGCCGACAACGCCGACCTGGCCGACTGCGTCATCTGCTACCTCGAGAACATCACCGACAATGAGGCCTACTTTCGGTACCGGCGTTGCTCACCACTTCCAAATATCAAATCTAACATGTTAATCAAAAAAGAAATATTTAACACCTGAGCCATGAGTTTGCGGACGTGTTCCTTTTCCCGCCCTTGCTGGTATGCTCAATCGCTTGTGCGGTCCCATACCAATTGAGTGACCAACGGTACATACCTGAAATAGAATACCTCAACTAACAGTGTAATTCTGGGGACAGAAGACTAATTACGTAATCGTTTCAGTTTATATCAGTCTACTGCTTACTGCTTTTCTCGGGGGTTTGTGTCTTTAATCCCGGAGATCTCAGAGCAGGGCCTCTCGCACCGCCTACGCTGCTGCCCATCAGTTTATATATTCTTTTTCCGTTTCGATACAGATTATTTAGTGCAATGTCCAAGAAGTCGTATTTATCATCCCGTTCTCACTTTTTAATTTTTATTATTTTTCAGAGGTCTCGTGGCACTGGGCACACTTATGGCAGAATCTCCCAAGAAGTTGTTGATAAAAACAATGCTCGTGGCACACCCGCGCCTTCACAAAAGACTAGAACTTGATAGTTCTAATATGCCATTAGAGCCTAATCTTAGGAAAATAGCTGTATGCTCTCAGCAGATCATGAAAATGCTATAAACTGTATGTTATTTTTATTATTTATAATCAATGCCTTTATGATATAATATTGCCTCTAGGGTCAGCTTTGGTATATGTGCCGTTTTCAATTCTTCTATACGATCTTTTAATAAAAATAAAAGAATGTCTGCCTGTTAGTCCTCGCCAAGGCTAATAGAAGTACTATTTTCACTAAAATGTAGTTCTATAGTGAGGGGATTGGAAGGAGCTATTTAATCATAATTAACTATATAATTTTAAGACTTAAGAGCTATGAAAATTTTAAACTAATTTTAATTACAATACAATTAATACTCAATACTCCTGACACTTAGTGAAGTTACCGGGTAATGATAATAAATAAAAAGAAAAAACATGTTTTAAATTCTACACATACCTATTTGTTACATTAGTAATGCTGTAGGAATAGTTTGTATCTCATATCTACACAACTACTAGAGTTGTAGAATTACTGAAATAAGAAAAGTATAAGCAAAAAGAAAACGGTGTATACCAAGGCCTCACTTGTTGACACACAAGTAACCAAGTCATGAGTTTTTTGTATTATAATAGTGATTCCAAAAATGGTAGAACTGGGCATACAAAGACCACAATTTACTATGCATTTTACATTTTTCATTAAATTAAATATAGGAATCTGCAATTGTAAACTTAGATTTAAAGAATGTATTGAATTTTAATGTTTAATTAAATAACAGCAGCGAATAAAAAACTTCATATTATAAAAATCTTTTATTTTCCTTTCAAGTATTTTACAAATATATATATTGTTGTATAAATTTTTTTTTAATTTCATACATACATACATTCAAATATTATTTGTTGCTGAGTGAGAATGTCACCACAGAAAGATTCATCAGGTTTTCAATGTGAAGGAATGTGCAATCATCAATTATTTCTAGTTATACAAATTTTAATTGAAGATTATAAAGAATTAAGACGCTTTTTGTTCACAATTACTACAGTGATTTTAAAGTGTAGAATTCATTGAGCAAAATTTATTTAGCAAATTTTTATTTGAGCCAGAAAATATAAGTACCTTCAAAACTAATTATGTTACAATTTGTGACGAAATTTTACAACAGTTATGTTTTTTAGTAGGAGTGTTTATCAGTGGAGTGTGGAATCATGTTTTTTCTTTAAATAATTGCATGTCTCATTATTTCAATTTTAACTTTTTAAGCACACCAATTTTTGAACACATGCTGAGGGTCTAACTTAATTTATAACTTTAGTACCAAATTAGAGTTTATTTGCTCTCCATGTTTTCAAGTACTGTGTAACCAAATATGCTTGTCCTAAATAATTTACAACATTAAATGAAAATCTCATAGCAATGATTTATTCAATAAAGCATATGTTTAACTAAAGCAAGGATTATATACATAATAAACTTTAAAACTCCTCTTAGTGTCTTCACTTTTTCTTTTTCAATTCCTCGAATCGTCTGTTCAGATCTTCAAAGTCGATTTCATCAGATGCTCCCGGATCCTGATTGGAAGTGTTCGAGTTGTTGCTGTGGGGCACCGACGGCAGCACCAGGTCAGAGGGCACTGAAGGTAGTTCAGGCAGTTCAGGGAAGTAGTGGTTCGACGGCACTTTAGATCGTGGTTGTGGTGTTGGTATGTGGGCTGGCTGTAAATAAAGATATAAAATATGCTTAGAAATATATTACAAGTTATGAAAAATTGAAATTTTTGTTTAAATCAAAAAAGTTCAAACACACTTCAATAAGTATTCAAGACATGAGCTTTGGCACATTACGGACATGCTAACATACAAGAATTATGCAGAATTAAAATTATAATGCATAGTTGAAACCTATATTTAATGTAGAAAGCAATTTTGAGTTAAATACAAATTAAAGTAACATGTCAAATCTAAAATGTAAGTCACATACATTAGCATTTTCTAGCTATTCATATCATGAAATACATGGAAAAAATAAGCTTAACTTAAAATTTACATAAACTCAACATGAATATACAATTGTGTATAATACATAATGTATATGTATAGACATTACATTTAAAATTGTGATATAGTGTTGTTTGAATATTTCGATTTTGAAATATAAAAAAAATATTACCGAATCATGTGCAATGCTGTCATAAGCAGGTGGAAGATTGTGCATTTCCTCCTGCAAAGGAAATTGCACCTAAATCATTTTCAGGTCAATGAACAAAATTTTGCCTTAAAATCAATATAGTTTTCGAAAATAGAAGTCATTCCAGTACATACTAAAGTCATATATTTAAAAAGGCTGAACATGTCATCATTGTGTTATGTAAGATAATAACTGCAAAAACAGATTTTTTACATATAGTCATATATATGGCCATACCCCTATGGATAAGCAACAACTAATCTCACTACTGGTTACAGTCCTAACAAATTCCTACTGTTTCACCTACATTAATTCATGTCTCCATACATCTGTATGTACTAATGACACTTGACCTGGCCTTTGCATTATCAGCATGGCCTTATTAGCATGTCTATGGATGGAAATATGTACACCTACACCTGCCTTTCTGCCCCTTACAACTCTATCATTCACATTACTTGTAAATCTGTTTTATTAATCTATTGTCATTCATTTTTTATACCTGCCCGAGAAAACTGAGTATAACTTTCTTAATCCTAGTCACTGAATCTTCTTTCCTTTCACCTAGTTCTCTGATCACATTATTGGCACTCTAATAGGTTTATTCCCACCACATACAATTATTAATATTGTCATCTCTACCAATTCCACTTTAATTTAGTTTTTGCCATAGCCACTATTTACTACTGTACATAGTAGAAAGCCCACATGCAACATGCATTTTTTAAAACAGAATAAGTGAACAAAGCAAATTTTGATGATATGTACAAAATTAATAATAAGTGTTGGACATTCATTCAAACATAAAAAGACAAAAAAACAGGGATCACAAACTGAGTAGTGATAACCAACCTAACCTAATTCAGCCTTCAAATTTCTGGTTTCAAACCATGTTGCATGCTCGAACAAATAAGTGTGTTTTAAAAATAAACATTTTCTCTAGCAATGAAGCAAAATATTTGATTAAACTTGCATACCTTAACATCCTTTGAGGTATGCAATGTCAGAAAATTAGCATATGGTTCTATTTGTCATTCTGTTGCAAAACAGTTACAGATGATAAAAACATAGATAATAATATGTAAAGCAAAGCTACACATAATATCTAGTATATAATATATCACTATGCCAAGCTATTCAAATCTTGCCAAAATTTACTCAAAGCAATGGAAACATGCATAATACTAGAACTAACAAAACACCATACACTATAACAAAATCCAATTACAAATGGATTGAGAAAACAAGATGCAATATTACCTGCAAGAAGCTGTTGCTCATATTCTTGGAATCCACACCTGGTGGTAAATTGTAGTTCATTGGTGAGCTTGGCCCTCCATAGCTTGAGGGTGCAGTGGCTATAAACCCACCTGCTTTACCTCCGGATGGTTGCTGAAATATTTAAATTGTAATATCATATCGAGCTCCTGTGCCACTGGAAAGGCCTATGTCCAGCAGTGGACAATAAAAGCTGATGATGATGATGATATGAACAATTGTATGTTCCATTTTTTGGTACATTGATAATATTTTGTATAACAAATTCTATGACTGAGTTAAGAATTCAGCCTCTCACTGCAGGGGTGCTGGGTTCAAATCTATGACCTGCATCTCTTTATAAAAGTGTGTATTAAGTTTAAATATCACTCGCTAACGGTGAAGCAAAACATTGTAAAGAAACCTGCACACCTTAGAATTTATAAAAAAAAAATCTAAGGTGTGTGAAGTCTGCCAACCTGCACTTGGCCAGTTAACCCTTTCATTATGAGAGGAGACCCATATTCCAACAGTGGAATGACAAATGGGTTGATTATTACTATTATTATTAATATTTATGACATACCAAAAGTTTATTATAAAAATAGTAATGGCATCCCACATTTCAGTTCTAATTAACAGAGGTTTTGTGCATGCATGAAACTTGTGAGAAATATATGTGATACACACAATTATAGTCCCTAGGCCTGGAGAACAATCTTTAGATTAATTAAAAGCCTGAGTGGTCATAAGAATTTAATTTTAAGTAAACCAAATTCACTTTTTAAGGATATTATATCAGTATGGATTATATACTGGTCCTTAGAGACATGGAAGAATTTTTCCATCCAGCAAAAGTAAGTTCTACAAGTATGTCAAGTAGTTAAGATACTAACCGTAGGGTAACTGAATGGTGTAACTGTAGGTGGTGGTAGGTTGGGCATCTGAGGCATAGGTGGTGGTGGAGGGTAGCCAATGAAGCCAGGTGGCATAGGTGGCCCATTAATGTCAATCAGCAATGCATCACGACCTATAAAAAGATGATAATTAATACATTACATGATTACAGAACGTTAACTTGTTTCGGACACTTCATACATTTCCAAAGGTGGCAAAGATCCTATTCATATTCTTTTTTTTATTTGTATTGTAATCAAGTAACAAAAAATTTGCAAAATTTGTTTCATTTATATCTGTGATTTTTATTTTTTTAAATAAAATATGTATAAAATAAACACATATACATTTACAAACCTTGTTCTTCTCTCATTACTTGTTCATCAGGTGCATATTCAACATTATAATTTTTAGCAATCTCTATGAGATATCTTTCCACAAGTATTTTAGGGGGGCTCTGGACAGACATCTTGTGCTTCAACTTGTCACTGATAGTGTTCACACTTTCATTTCTGCAAGCATCTGCATATATTTTCCCATACTTCGCTGTTAATAGATCTGATATTACTTTCAGTTCCTGTCCAAAAATACAAAAGTTTAATTACAAACTATTAAAATACAAACAATTTATTAAACTTGACAATTATTCTTAACATGGAGTAAGTGTTCCATCTTCATTTTTCAGTATAATATGTTCTTTACAGCCACCAAATATTGTTTTTAAAATTGTTGACATTTATGATATTGTTTCAACGAAGTATAGGAACGATTGAAGTAGAAGTTGGATTATTGAGTTAAGTTTTGTTTGAAGTCAGGCTGTAGACATCCATTGTACATAATTAAATTAGAGATACTTTTCAATGTTCCACATTTTTACATAGGAATTGTGACAGTGCATGTGCATGCATGCTTACATGTCTTAAGCAGAAACAAAAGTGGTGGGTATATTAAGGCCGAAGAATAATATTGTAATTAATGAAAATCCTGTCTTTTGTTATGACAAATAAGTTTATAATTTTATTTGTTTGCATATAGATATTATTTTCATTTTTTCATTCTTATCCTATCAAAATTTACATTATGAACTTTTGATAACTTACCTGTACATCAGTATGCATTCTTGGAGCAACCCAAATAAGACTGGAAATAGCTTCCGCAAGCCCCTCATCCAGTTCTTTCATTTGAGTGACAAGGCCAAATCGTGCAAGTATCAAATCACAATACATTTCTACTACCTCCATTGCTTCTACCATGTAATCCTCTCTATGAAGAAAATGATTCATTAATTTATACATTTCATAATAACATAAACTACTTAAAGAATGAGATCTATTTCCTGTCATTCCGACTTATTTCATGTCTTGTTATATGACGTAAAAAACATCTTGATGAATATCACAAGTTAATTTAGTTGCTGTTATAATGATATTTAACACTGCATTCCTTAACTGCATTTTATTTATTACTATTTACCTTATAATATGCTCTACTCGAATTTTTGCTCTTTCACTTTTGCCAGCAGCTATATAATCAGCTATTTCCTTGCGAGCCTTCTGCGCCAATTCGGTTTTCTTCTTTTCCAATAATTTGAGACGGTTTATCGCTAGTCTTAAATTGGTTTTAAGCTTTGTGTAATTGGGATTCGAAGAAAACATTTTGTTTGTGACACTAGTTACTTTTTGTAAGTGAGGCGATGAGTAACACTAAAATTATTGTGTTGTTTGTTGCAATGATACGATATGAATCATCAGTCATCACTCGACAGAGCATTTAGCCGTCAAAAATGTCATTTTAGTCTCAGAACCCAATGAAGGTGTCAATTTGACAATTATATTCCATTCCAAGAAAACCATAACATCGTTAGACGTAGCGCAGTGCAGTCTCGTCTGATGAAAAGCAAGGATGTGCCTATGATGTAGCACGTTTGCCTAGTAAAGTGCTGGAAAGTATAACCAACATTAAAGGTGCTCCGCTCGGTTAAAAAAGATATGTTTGTGTTTTTTTAGGACTTGAATCTGTTAGCAGCCCCAATCTGAGACGAATTTATGAGTTGCTTGGTACGGTAGTCGTGAATTTAATAGGGCTACTATCGTACATATTGCAACCCTATATAGGGTAGGACAAGACCGGTTTTGATGCTTTGTTTATTTTTCAACTTTTAAGTAATGTGAACATTGATTGGTTTTATGAGGAGCTATCATTATTTATTGCGGATGATCTCTATAGATTTCTTATTATTATTAGCTTCTTCCAGCGAATTAGTTCCCGTGAACCCGAGTAATATGCAAAATCAATAAGTCCTTCAAATGTATCTGTTCAGTAATTAAGACACGAAGGGTAACAAAAAAATACACACTGATATTTATATAGATAATATTTATTTTATATGAACAATTTGTATTATTATATACGTATAGTATATAATATATATTTGATAT
>DWME01000948.1:0-28139 GCA_018244795.1 Parelbella ahira ahira
CTTAGCCTGCTCTTTAAATCAGGGGTGAATATCCTCTTTCTGTGCTTACAAGGTCCATTTTATGATGCATACATACATATATACAAGCTTTCCATCAAGCGAGACAGGAATCGTGACTAACGTCCATCATATAAAAGGAAACCTATGATACCTATAGTTCAAAAAACCTAAAACCTGTAACTTTTTCCTTAAGAAGTGTTACGTTTCATTTCCTTTTCCTACTAATAAATAAGAGTTGAACGAAAGTCTCAAAGAATAGAAAAATAACAGCCAGAATACGGAAATAAATATTTTAAAATTTATGCGACATTAGTGTCGTGGCAGTTATAAGAGGAAGCCGAGTTCTTTATTAAATCAAAAGTTCAAATATCTGTTTAGTGTTTCGGTTTACTTTCTTCACACTTTTTAGTTAAAAGAAAGCTTAGTGCGAGCAATTTTTAAAAGTCCTCTGAAAAGTAACACAGAAGTACAAATTTTTGCTTTAAACATTGGCCTCTCCAATGTAATTATTTATATTAGCTGCTTTTGTTATTTATAATAATTAGTTATTGTTACACAGTTATTATTTTTTAAATTAAGTATATACCTACGTCAGTAAAAACTATATATATACATTCGGATAAGTACAACAATATTGTAGTAACAATAAGAAGTTTTTTTAAATATCTGATTAAAAAGAAAATGACGCTCCTGATACAAATGTATTTAACTTTTAAATCCTTTTCTTAAATATTCAATATATAAAGACGAATAATTTAAAAATGGAAGTATTATATGAATAGAGCTCGCTTAAGACGTAAACAAATATACGTATCAGATCAGAGTAACGTAACATCTCAGATGTTTATGGAATTTTTAGCGTTTCTTCGCAGAAGCCACGCAGGGGGCCTCTTCCGACCGGGTTCGCGGTACAAACTATTTCCTAATACCTACATACTTGCAAGTAGATAACAACCATACATTTTAAATTCTTAAACCGAAAATTTTTAGTACATTTAAATATAAAAATAGGACTAATGAATATAATATATATTTGACGCAACATCACCACAGTAATCCCCGAAGGGGTAAGCAGAGGAGGGTAAAACACTCACACGTTTCACAAGTTACGTTTACATCTCATAATTGAGTAGGCGGTGAGCCTCTTGCCAAGCATACATACATATCTTCCATATATTTAGTATGGATATAGTGTTATTACTTAAATATTGATTTGTAATGACTAATAAGTTTTGCATTTTTCATATACCTAATATTTTTTTATATTCCACAAATCTTTTAGGTGTTCGTTACTGAAAATGTTATAATATATAAAAGTTTCGTATACACATTCATAATTGTATGACTTCTACTGGGATTGTAAGTATACTTGTAGCGATTCATTGTTAAGTAGGTACCTATTACTGAGACTAAGTATATAAAAAAAAAAAAAAAAATTTAATGAAATAGTTTTTATTTCTTATCTTATTATTAGATACCTACTATCTTTTTGTAACTGAACAAGCGAGTTTAAACGCTACTAATTAATCGACAAAAATTTTCAGAGCTTATAAAATTTTTAAATAACAGCAACAATCCTGTTTTATTTTTTTGTTTTTTAGAAACAGTAAAATAAACTTAGGTTTTCGAATGCATCTCAAAACCATGTACATTTTCAAAATCTACTGAAACATTTCCAGTAACGAATAAAAAATCAAATTCTATCAGTTGTATGACAACTCGTACAAGTTTGTGTCAAAAATTCATGGTTACCTCAATTCTGGATGAAAAATGTATAAATAAATACCTCAGTTCCGATTCCGGGCTTAAACAGACTTGGTGTATGATATGAAACGGTTAGCACAAGCCAGTTACAACATATTGACATACTATTTAATAATTTAGAAAGTCTGTTTAACATAAACATTGTATATAATACTTGGTAATGAGCAAACACACGTTGCTTTGCAATTATAATTCGTATCCTGTCGTACTAAAAAATCTATTTTATTACAGAGAATATGTCATTTGAATGAATGTATGCATAACGGTGTGGTTAGGCAGCTTATTTCTCAAAAAAAACATAAAACTATTAATAGATGCGATTATGAGTTAAAGGACATAATATTGTTAGGTCGTATGTAGTAGGTACATTATCATCAACGTCATCTTCAGCCTCTTTAATTCTACTGCTAGTCTACGCAAGGCTTAGCATTTATTTGAGGTCCTATTATTATGCATCACGTGTAAAATAATGTTATAATTACATCATCGCGTCAGGTCCCTTACGAGTTTGGGAGAGAATACCGAGTAGCAAATATCTCTACCCTTATAGACCTGACGTTATTATTCTACGTTCATCATCACTGTCATCATACTATGAGGCGGCCCACGTTTTGCTTTTTGTACGTATAAGCAGCTCCTGTTTAATTGAATTATATTCAAGATGCAATAGGATAAGTTAAAACCAAACTAAATTAACTCTTCAACGTTTTTAAATATTTTAGTTTTCTCACAAACATGTTAACCATACATAGGTAGGTATATATATTTTACAATTTACTTACAATATGGAGACGTAACTTCGCGAAGCCAAGAAATGTGTATGGATGATGTAAGCATGTAAAGTATTTTGCGCATACGAAATTATATCATAAAGCAACTGGAAGCTTTTTTATCATTTCGATCGCGCTGAGGATGAAAGTTCAGAAATAAATTATTCCATTTATAGCCGATATTACCGGCTACTGTACATTCCTATATGGACAGTCTCCTGCCACCCCTATTTAGAATGCTGACCACTCGCGTAGCCCTATGAATACATCAATATTATAATCGACCTGACGCCATGCATTTGTTTCGTATGTTGTTTGTTTCATCCGTACCTGCCATCTTACAAAATAAATAATTGTATTGTAACTCTTATTAACATGTCCAGCGTGGATGGTCGTCGCATTCAGAATTTACATGTCTCAATTGTTTCTCGAAACGGTGTTTCCAAGTAAAATGACAATAAGTTAAGATTGAATAAGAAAATGTTCCGAGAAAGTCGTCTAAATTTGCTATTGGCATAATGAATTGATAATATTTTGTACCGTCAGTATCGACGGCATGTAAATTATTGAAATAGGTAGGTGCAATATTTGTAAGTAATGTAAATGAAATCTACAAAATTAATAGATAGACAAATCAAGAGAGAATTGAACATTGTCGCATGCATATAGGTGGGTAGGTAGTCGGAAATATCAGCTAAAGGAGAGCTACCAATCCTTTACCTGAAATGAAATTTACGATTTTTTAAAAACACAGGTCGTTTCCCTAGCAATATTATTTTCACTGTAGGGATCGTTGTCTAACCGCTAAGTGAATAATATCATCATCGGTTTTATCTCTCCTCAGTTTGACCTGGTCTCTCAAAACACGAAGGGTTAAGGTCATCATACATTATATGAGAAAGAAAACCTTGTTCAATAGACAGTAGAACTTTAAAAGGTCTATGCAGCAAGTTCAGATAGTTCGACCGTGCCAAATAAGTTAATTTTTATGCTATGGCTTCTGCCAGATCTTCGCAATGAATTTATTTTATCTGTCCGTTATGAACTGAATTTTGTATACTAATGCTAATGTTGTAGACAATTTATTCAATGAAATTTACAGATAAATTCGTTCGAGCGTATCAACTATGATCGTATAAAGTTCTTTATTTATGTGCTTGTTCAATGTAATGTACCTACCGAACAGAAGTTGTTAGTTTAGGATCCTGCTGGATAGTTTAGGAGGCAGTGGGGAGTTTGATCTGATGTTTGTTTCTCACAACATAAATAGAGCAAAATCAGTAGACCGAAAGTCTACACATTATGAAACTTGACGCCTGGCCAGCTCGATAGCGGCCAATTTCATAATGGTATAGGTGTCGATTGCTCTCAAAGGGATTATATGAAATGCGGGCAATTTATATCTCTATTAACGTTGAGTATTGTTTACACACGTCGACCGCGGCCTCGGGGGCTAAACGCCGACGCTTGTAAAAACATTCGCGCCAGATTAAAGGTAGACCTGCCTACGCGCACCACTATAACCTGGCCCTCACGGGTTCTGAATATATTCGTGACAAGCGTTTGACTTTTGAAGGTCAGCGGGGCCTGGTCGCGTCGAAGTTTGTTTACAACGGCCTCAGCGTTTCTTACTAGTTTGTTAACTCGAGGGTAGTCTCAATAAAAACAAATTGGCCCTCGCTGACCAGAGCCGAGCATTACACACGTACGAGGAAGCTGGGCGACACGCCCGCGGTAATTTACTGCCGTTTCACGCGGTGCGATGCTGGCCGTAAATAAAATAAAGGCGGCGCGAACTATGAACACACCGCTCGCTATCAACTGATACGAATACCCGTTAATGGTTAAACTATTAAATTCTATTTAGGTAATTAACTCTGAAATATAGCTAACTGCTATTGTTATTTCTTAATTTCTGTTTCTGCCCACAGAAATAACTATTTCTTAAGACCACATCAATTTTTATTTTGTTACCACTTAAACTGTAAATCGAAGTGAATTACATAATTAAATTCAGTAATTGCGTTTGATAAAATCGTTTTTAGTTCCTTAGTTCACAAAATACCTATAAAATACCCAATTTACAGAACCGGGGCGTTCAGAAAACATTTTAAACAGCAATCGTTTTTTAAAATTTAAACCCTTCCTTCATTAAACACACTTTACATTTCGTTTTAATTAAAAGCGTGATATCCAGTTCAGTGGATAGCTTTAACGCCAATTAACGTTACGTTAGCTTCCAAGTAACTGTTATATGTTATGTGATGAAATGTTTGTAACGCTGGATAATAAATAAATAAAAATATAAACACTACATACCGCAGCGGGGGTAGGAAAAATCGGTCTTAGCTGGGTGAGTTAAAGTCACGTTTCAAGTTGCCTAGGGTAGCAAATAATGTTCCGTAGAGGTGAATAAATTACTCGATAAAGGGTCGGAGTAGTGTTACAGGCCGTGGGCCCTATTCGACGCGCGCGCATTAATCTGTATGATACAATCGGGGACCGTAAATCGGAGATACACATCTTGATATACCGCCAGGACATTTTCACCTTCAAGTGATTCGCGGATACAATACAAAGGTAATAACATAATTTTGTGTACGCAGCCTTTGTTTTACAATGTTTATATTATTTGTTTTTACTATTCGCCCGCAGCCACACAATTTGGCTGCCAATTATGCGTAACCACGTCAGGTTTGTAAGGATAGAGATATTTCGCATTCGGTGCTTCTGCCTACCACATGAAGGATTCGTTGCGATGTCATAGTAATAATAATGATAGTAATATAAATGTTGCTCTTATATATGTCTCACTAGGCCCTTATGAAAAATTAAAAAATCAAACACTATTCTACGTAAGTAGATATATTGATCAAATTGTTGAGATTTTTTTTTTAATTTTTCACTATGTGGTCAAAGAACTCATAACGTATGCAAAACCAGGACCTGGCAGGATTCATTGAATGATTATTCAGTTTTGATGAAATTAAAGCAACAAGGAATAAAATTTTAACCTTATATAGATAGATAGATAATTGTTCAATATTTTATTTATAACATACCGGTTAAATTTTTTGGTTCGAAGGCTTGCGTATTAATCAATTATTTATGATTTAAAATGCTTCAGTTTCACCCCACGATGCTTTCGTGGAGCGAGTGTAAAATATGATACAATCCAGGTAAACATATAAAGAATTTTTTTAAAGTAGCAAAAAATGAAAGTCAACGCCCCAACAACAAGTAGGAACATTAAACAACGCGTAACGCGTTTGTAAAGTGGCTTAAGAAACTGTTAATTCCTACTTTTTGACTATTTTAATGCATGTAGTCATCCAACAATGGTGGCCTGAACAATATTTAAGCAAATGTAGAAAAAACTTTACGACTTCACACTGTTTTATAGTTCTCGGTCCCGCGTGAAATAATCATGTGCTTCACTGTAATTAGGTACAGGTCACGTGACATAGTCATTTAACGCTCATTGGAATTAGAAAAAATGTATTATACTCATAACTTTCTACGACTGTAATCTGATTTAAATAAGTGAACGATTATAGCCGTTACTATATAATCGTAACAGGTCCCTCACGGGGTAGACAGAGAGCACCGAGTCCACAATAACTCTGTCTTTACTTATGAAACTATGAACCAATTTGTACATGCTTGACATCCATATTATATGCATTAAATGTATGAATACCTAGAAAACAGCTATGACAAAATTCTTCAGGCGGAAAGCTATTTAATAACTTTATAAACAATCTCATAATGTTATTCTTTTTAATATTTATATAACTTTATGATAGCGTTCAATATTGCTACTTGTGGTGTACTATTTATTTGCGATAAAGCGGATTCCTTACTGGATTTAAAAGATAAATTAGGTATTCATTCTAAATTTCTACGTAAATAAAAATAATTGCTTTGCTTGTCCCTAAAATAAAAATACGACTAGTCTTTCGAATAAATGTATCCGTGCTTAGTAGTTAGTTGCAGGCCGTTTTATTTTATTTCAAGAATGAAAACGTATCTAGGTAACGATATACAGAACCGCGCCCAATTAAGGCGACGTTCCAGCAATTTAATTGCTGTTTTATAATGTAATTAAATTGTTATTTTATTGTAGAGAAGCTTAATTGTGCGATCCGAGAATTTTTGACACGTTCTCTTTTTGAGCTCGGCCGACTCGTTCTGAAACAGAAAGCTGACTCTTAGGAGATGTCTTAGGGTACCGTGTTTATTTTAATAACCCTCACTTGTTTATCTTATGTAAAATTTAAAACTTGATTCTCACTAAGACTATAATTAGAATGAGTTAGGACAATAATTGTGAACAGTAACGAATAGTTTTGCGCGGCATACGCACTAAAATTGTTAAAACCAATATTTCAATTTTCCAAAATATCTGATATGTAAAATAAAATGCAATAGAAGCCTGTTTTATTTGTATTATTGACTTATTGTTGTATTATTATAAATTATCATAACTGTACGGAACACCACCGCCCGCGTTCAGTCGCGCTCTTGGTTCAACTTTTCCTTCTGTATAATAATTAAAGTTACTTAATGGCTTTATCTAAAGGGCCACATTGCTGGCTTGTCTCAGCGTCGCGGAGCTGAATTATGAATTTAATCTAGACTCAGCTCGAATCGCGTAGGTTTTATATAAATACGGGTTTTATGGAAATCAAGCGCTGGCCATTATAATTTGGAATTGTAATTGCTCAACTAACTCAACCACCCAGGGCGAGTTCAGTTATCATGTACTTACATGTTATCAATAAAATACTTTTATTTATCACCCTCTTTTATTCTCTTTCGTGATAACTTGTTCAACGGTATCTTTTTTGGGCGATTAACATTATCACTATGATAAAGTTGGATGCGCTTAAAAACCAAAAGAGTTATGCTAGAATATACCATAGTAACGTATATCTACTTTAGAGAATCTTGAATAGCGAGGGAATAGTAAAACAAAGCCGTGATATTACATATTGGATATTTATAGTAAACATATTTATAAGTAATAATAATATGACATATTTATAACAATAAACTTATCTATGTTTGTTGTATTGTTTAATTAACAGTAACCTTTTAAGTATAGTACAATTTATTGTACTTGTATGTACTTATATGTGCCTACTTAATGTTATTTATAACGAGAAACTTCACCTAAGTACCTACGTCTAAATGAAAATAAATATTAATACGCGTTCATTAACATAAACAGTATTGCATATTATGCTCTTGAATTTTATTTCGTGTTAATATGTTGATATAAAATATGATACAGTACGATTCATTTAAATATTAATGTTTTTATACTGTGTTACCTTCATTTTTAACACAATTACTCAATAGCGAGAGCCACGGAAAGGTGTAATTAAGTTTTAAAAATACTTAACGTACATGAAGTTATATATAATGGTATGTAATTAATTATTTTTTCAACAAAATGAACCGAAATTATCAAATTTGATTGTTGATATGATAATAAATGACTCACATCAAAACGGGAGGAACAATGTTTCGAACGTTTCATCAGATCTGTCCAGAACGGAAACTTCTTTTACCGACCGATCGTTATAAATAGTTGCTAACATCTGTAGTAGGAGCACTCAACGTTTGATAATCGATAAAATAAACAGTTTAACATCAATGGAGCTCGGGCCACGCGCGCGCGCGGACCTTCGTAATTAAAGCCATTAAAGTATACCTACTAGAAGAATTTTTTTCTCTTCCTTTTATTACCATGTTTCTTAGTATTTGCCGACCGGAAAGCGGCTACGATAAATGTCATAATAATATTTACATAATTTATATATCTAAGCACCGATATGCGACTACTAATGTTGGTAATAGCGAATTTTGCATGTAAGCTCTTGGAAATAATTAGATTTTGATTGTGTCAGCGTAGATATGAAGAGGAAAGTTAAATCTTATGTACGAACTTGAAATAGATATTTTTCATTCAGTATATGATCACCAAGTAGGTACAAAAGCTCGAACGTATCCAACTAATTGCCTGTATTATCTGCTACGACCCCTTGCAAAGAGGTGTTAAATCTGAAACAAAAAAATTGTAATTTCGGCAATAAAACCTATAGGATAGATATAATTTCATATTACACTTGCAGCCCTTAGCATGCGAGCGGCATAGCGTAATGTATGTTAGAGGGTTGCGAAGGCATCCAGGGGCTTTAGGGATCTGGGGACGCAGGGTGTGTCTGACATTGAAGTAGTGCCAATAGCAGAGGTATAAATAGCGGGGGCCGACTGTACGAAGGGCGTTACATCGGTACGAGATCAGAATATTTTGTTGGTTCTCTCGATATCGTCCCAAAGCAACGGATTACAATGCGGGAAGCCGCGCCGATAGCGATCTGGCTGTACTTGATCAATCGTAGAGGCGAACAAATTTATTGCCTGTACGTGCAAATATACCTACCCATTGCTCATCGAAAACGTTATAATGAAACTTTATCCATTAATTTATATGATATTCTTCACAAAATGCTCAAAGATTTCGTTCGTCTAAATCAATTCGAATCTATTAGCAAAATATAAAATTTGAGCTTATAAACAGAAATAGCCGTCTATTATTCGTTTAATAAAGTAAATACCAGTTTCATTCCTATACGAAGCCAATAATCGATCTTTTTGAATTGTTCAAAATGTAAAACTCGACCAACTAGTCCAGAGGTGGCGTCGGTATTAACACCAAAAAAGACATAACAAGATCCATAAATTCTCCCCTAAGACACGAACACCCTCGACGTAGACAAAAATGACCAGAATAAATTGGAATGGTAGTGGCAGCCGATAAAACATTCAGTTTATTGGGTGTCATATTTACATTCGGGAATATATCGATGTGGGAACACACTGCCTACTTACCTATTACTTACCAGCAGCGGGTACAATATGTCCCCGTTCTGTACTAGCTGAATTCATTTTAAATCCCTCAGTGGTTAGCAACCCTAATCTAGAGGGTACGAAATGCGCTTGAATAGAATATTTAAAAAATAAAACTGTAAACAAAATGCCTATTAACACAAATACCTACATAGAATTTTTCTTTCAGAAACAAATTTAAAATTTGAAAAGTATAGTCATTATGTCTAGTACCTCTATAAAAATGAGCGGATTAAGGAAAAACCTTATTTGTTCATTATGTAAAAGTTGTTAGGTGTGTGTGTGTGGAGGCACAATCTGCTAATCCAATCACGGAAGCACTTCAATTACGTTAAGCTTGTTTATGTGAGTAAGGGTGCTAATCGATTGCCAATAAATAAGATTCCTGTCTATCATTTACTGTGTAATTTTATTCACCCCACGCTCAAAGTACGTACACGTTTTACTGATCGAACATCTCGATGAGTTCGAGCAGCGTCGTACGCTGAAGTAAGGCAAGTTCGTGTGTACAACGAAACAAACAGTCCCTTGGCCACTGATTCCGGACGTCAGTAATTTCACATGTCCAGAACCCCATGCAAACGCGTTACCTTCCAGCTATATTTATACGAAAGCGGCGCGAAAACACCCCTTAAATTGAGGCTCAAGATTAGTCGGTGCAATTCGGCCGCGTTACGGGAATAGCAATGCTACCAAATAAAATGTTTAGGGTCATTTTGGCCGACAACGAGCGTAGCCCAGCTCACCCAAATGCCGATAGGCCTATTTTACCCCACGCCCCGAGGGGAGCTATATGGCTACGCGGCTATCATAAATTTTTGGCCGCAAATTTGCAATCCTATCTTTTTGGCCCGGTGAGGGAGGCTCAACATCAACATAACTGTATGCCCAGCAATTTACCGTGTTGCTTTATGAATATATCCACCTGAACTGCCGTCCTATAGAGATCCTTTTTTAATTCCATGCTTTTACGGGTTGAACATAAAATAGAAATATGTTAAACCGGCACAAAGATCCCGAGTATAAATAATGCTCGATTCTGTTTAAACTACATTTAATTTTAAAGAATGATACTACTGGATTTTAAACCTGAAATACGAGTTCGTTTATATTAATGCGATGATTTAGCATTCGAGTTGGTTCCGAGACACAGTAAGAGAGTTTTCTCTCCGCTTGTGGATTAATTTTTAATTATAATAGCGTCGTATCAAAATGGCGGCACTCAGTGAAGTACGCGGCCTGAATGCATGAGAGACGCGATTTAATCACTGGACTTATAACGAGGGGTGGCAAGCGGGAATATTAAACGCATTCTTGAATTATAAGGGCCCCTTAATTGTGCCTAGATATCTTCGCCTTTATTACAATTTGTACGAAGATATTTCAATGGGTCTCGTACATATTATATATTACAGTACGAAATATCTTTTATAAGTGATGTACGTCTACGAAAGTCTGGTGTATATACGATGATTATAAAGCTGTTGTGATTGTTAGAAATATATAGTAGACTAATGAAAATTGGTCAAGACTAATTCGTACATAAGGATTCAACTTAACAACACGGTCACTAAGTTTTTAGATCTCCACACCGAATTGTTGACATGAGCTTTGTTATACAATACACGGCTTTTTAAATAGTTTCTATGGAGGTTCCGATATGTTTTGTGTTTTATGTTCTGTTTTAAATTGACTCAAATTCTTTTGAGCCTGCGTACCGCCGTACCGTATAGAGAAAAAGAAGCAACTGTAAACTATTAGCTCATTTCACGGACAGTGTGAAGAGGAACTTATTACCTGTGTGTCATGTATTCACGTAAAACATAATGCTACCATATCGTAGTTTACAAGCACATAAAGGCACATGCCTCCCATTCGCCGCTTAAGAGCGCATTACACCCTTGGAATAGGGCTCTCGTAATTAAAACGCTCTAAACTGACAATTATGAAGACTAACTGAACGACGTCTCCTGAGGAATCTAAACGGAATGTCGCCGGCTACAGGTGCATATCTTAATTATTGCTTTATATCTTTAAAGTTCTTTTATCTTTTAGTACGCCGCGTTAACTCTTATCAATTAGACCATCGCATTAAAAATGACGAGGATAATATAAATCAAATGTCAAACTTTACGACTCGCGATAGTGATCGACATACAACAATTTTATTAAATTAACTTAACTATGTAAAAATAATATTAAAATTAAACAAAATGTTATCGTACATACATCTTATCTCTCACCGAACTTTCCCAGTTCGGTGCCAATAAGTTTTAATTGCGGCAAACCGATAAAGGAATTATCTGTGCTCGTGACCGCATCGTGAATCCGTCGGTGCCCGCATTAAGTTTCAATTACGTATATTTATGCGTCCGAGTCGATACATAACGCTGTCGGATCGTAAATTGTACAGTTGAATTAATAAGTGTACAATAGAGGACTAACGATCGCCGTCGGCGGTGCCGCCTGCGTCGTGCTGGAAAATTAAATTTGCATGCAACCCCATTAACTAACCCTTTATTCCGCCTTGGTCCGTTTAATTGTTACTCGTGGATCGGTCACCACGGTGCCTTATATCAATATGTCGATAAAATATTTTAAAATGTTCAAAGAAATGTAACGTTAAAATATTGATGGTATCTATAAATAAACTTTTTCTTGCATTTCTTTCACTGTAAACGTTTATGAATTCATATACCAGAATCTAATTATGTTATTATCACTGTTATGTATAACCGTTATAATTTATATCACTGTCATAAATGAATGTCAATATCATTTATGAGTTACGTGCGAATTACTATACAGTTTTGGTCCTAAACGTTACATAACGCCTGTGATCCCCGAGGAGGTATGCAGAGGAGTGTAGTACACTCCTACGTTTCACCAGTTACGTTTACGCGCCAGCACTTACTCTATATACGTTCACCACATTTTCTCTGGGACGTAAACGTAACTGGTGAAACTTGGGACTGAACTACACTCCTCGTCCTATCTCTTTCTCTATTACAGGAGTGATATTTCGTTTAATCTACATGTTTTCTTACCATAAAATCCCAACAAGTTATTATAATGACAGATAAGTATATTTTTTTACTCTCTTTTTGTAGCGATATATTAATTGTTTCAGCAGTTACACATAGGTCCGCTTCACTAAAAATCAATGGGATCACGGTCAAGAAGTCATACATTACCATGCATTGGATGTCACTGCGTTCATTTTAATGAATTAATATAACATTAATTTTATATTTGCATGAACTTTATATACAATGAACTTTCGCATGCAATATCAGAGTGACAGAGTAAGAAGGTATAGGAGGTTTCAATGAATTTTTACTAGTTATAAATAATGACCGTGATATTAGGGTACTTAATACCTATTCATTGTAGTCTCAAAGGTAATCTTACCTAACCTTAGACCGAATGTATTAATACACAAGTTCTTAAATGATCGCAAACTTCCTTCGTGATCTATAAAAGTTGAACCATAATTTTGTCTACGAAATATGTATTTAGTCTTTTAAGTCGGGAAATGCATAAGACATAAGACTTTCGCTTTGAAATGTATTGTTTGTTGATGTTTTGATTAGTCTGATGAGCCTAGGATGGTCGCCTGATACATGTACATGCATCTGGACTTCTCATTAAACAATATTAGTAATCCTATTGCCTACATCCTGCAGCTGGTACAATAAGCAGCTGTCCAGGCTAACGTACTAAACTAACATAATTATGTTTATGAAGCATCGAAAATAAAAACCAAACCCGTTTTATAAAGACTAAAAATATTGAATCGTATTCTTGTATTGTAGGTATTTGCTTATATTAGAAGACTAGCAATTACGGTTAAATATCAGATTTTAAAATGAGATATAGTAAAATTGTCATGTATGAAGCCTTTGGGATATTTATAAAATACACGAAGGTGGAGATGTAACTATTAATTTAAATGGATCTGTATATTTTCATAGCGAGGTAAATATTCAAAATAAACCTAAATAATATTACTGATATCCAAACTAATTCATTTCTTCGCATAATAATCTTAATCTAAAAATTTACCTTAAAAATAATAAACAAAGGCATAGACGACTCATAATGGTTCTCAAATTTAAGACGCTCATCTCACAGATAATAAACTGCTAAGAAAATACGGGTCAATATTATGTAGACAACATTTTTCATAGATAAAAGCTACCATTTTACGCGGGAGCACTCTACGTAGACGATTTCGTACATTAGGGAGTCAATCCTGCTATATATTGCCAAGTTGGGGAGGGGGGAGTTAAATTGTAAAATATAACAACAGCGATCCTCCCTTTTGTTTTTTTTTAAATATCTGTGGAACGGGGCGCGAGCATCCTGTGCGGTATTCAAATTTGGAAGGCTGCAGGGGAGTCTAATTCGATTTAAATTACGTTACGATATTGCGTTCGGTAAAATATAGCAACAATAAACTTATAATAAACAAGAGAGGGTTAGGGGATTACAGTTACTGTAACTCCGGCCATAATTATGTTACCTTGTGTAGCGACGAACCAACTTTGCATTGATATAGGTACCTAATTATAAAAAAATATAGGTACATTTGAAACAAAAAATTTAATAATTCTACTAAATTTCAATGTAATACCTTTTAGATAGTCGATTAATTAAGTCTAGTGAATACTAAATGCCATGTTTGGAAGAAATCTAGCATTTAAATAATCTATTTAATGGCGTCTAAATATCTCGAACCTGTTTCCGGTCACAAAATATTTATGACATTAGGAACAACACACTATTATTTACACTTTTGCACTCTTTGTTATTAGACAGGTGTATATTTTATGGTTCTTCGAACATAAAACAACACGTAAGGACACATAATTCGCACAGAATTCTATATAAATCTTTACAAGAAACGAGTCGACACGAAACGAACGTTAATAAAGATATAATAATAAATATCGCATGGAACCTTTTGGGATTCGAATCAAGCCAAGGGTAGGAAAATTGCGCGAGTCCCAGAGGAGGTAAAAGAGCGACAGCTGCGAGGCCTAATGTCCTTTCTATTTATCTACATCGGGATGTGTTATATAGATAAATCCGTCATAACTTTAATATTGAAAGCAATTCCCAATACGTCACTATATCTATCAATGTTGCAGCACTCTTACAAAATATGCAGAACATACTTCTGCTTGTACGTACATGTAAAAAAAGTATCAAGTGAACGAGCAATGATATCTAATAATTAGTCACAGGCGTTTTTCTACTCTTCAGAACTGAAAGTGTGATTTATAGAAAAAAAATTGAATTGGAAACCATTGCCTTCAGAACAAAGCATGAATTTTTTTGATAATAATATATTCATTGTAGAAATGTATGTACCGGTGGATCTGCCATTTTCGAACTCTTTATATAGGTGCTTATACATATATTCTTCTATATACACCTATCATTTATATATTTTTGCTTGTTAATGTATCACCTGGGCCGTATGTTCCACCTGGCCACTGTAATCTAAGACAAGAACCAAAATCCTGACTAGAGTAAGCCATAAAAGCAATAATCTTGACGAACGTACCCAAACCAGAGCTCCTGCTATTATTTGTTGTTGTATGAGTGTCCCTACTGAATATCCAGGCGAACATGGTGCTAAAATTGAAACGATCAAGCTTATCGGCTCGTACCATATCGTTGTAAATCATATCGTATTGTATCCTTCTAAAAATATTTAGTTGTAAATTCACTAATGACATTTCAGTCAGAATTCTGATTAATAACAGATAGAGCACAAGAAAATCTGTTTCATTTCTATCTGATCGCTCGGGGAGGAAAGATTTGGACTAATGCTTGAAGACACATCTTTCTGCTATATGTACCTACATAATAGTCATGTAGTATCATATTTCCATGCATGCAGAGCGCTCCGGAGCTTGCCAAAGCCATAGCGAATACCGAGAATATTTTTCTATATATCCGCACGTATTTTATGATTTATAAGCAATAAAACTATTCAACAAGCACAAAACGAATTAATGCTGTACCTACTATTCGATTGCTCAGACATTGCTATTTCCTAAGCGACGACAATCTCTGCAATCTCTGTTTTATGATACAGGCCTCGTAAATGTCTATTAATATGAATGGGCTCCAATTACTTTTATGATTCGCGTTTTGTTGAGAGATGTTCTACAAAAAACTTTACGATCTTCCGCGCCCCTGGGCTGTTTGATTTTATATACACAGCGTAGGGTGTGAGCCGTTGGAGGATGCCACACCGTGGACAATCGGACGAAATGACAGCTGGCACACGAATTAATTCATCAAGCCACCAGCCTTTAATATAGTATAGATGACACTTAGGTATATATTCTTAAGACGGATATATGAAAGTTCACATTCAAAATCATAACGACACTAAGTTCTCATTTCGTACATACGGCTACAAATCTAAATAAATTCAGATTCGCACGATTCCACATATTTCGCCATGTCGCCGCTCGTGCTCGACGTACCTATATTATGAACAAGTTAATAAATTACTCTTAAGCCGAGAAAGACTTAAAGTTCTTTGTCAGAAATGCAATTCAAGAGAATGAAACAAATTTAATTTTAAACGTTTCGCACATTGAACGAAATTAAAGTAAATGTAAACGCTCTGTAAATATTCATTCCTTAAACATCACGCAGAAGTAATTACGGTTAAAAGTTCCTCGTGAACTGGCGAAAATATTTATGTTCGTGAGTTTCTTTGCAAGATTAATATAATAATTCTATAGCCACAAAGCATAAGTGTATCTGTTATAAATGAACACGTCTATATTACAAGCCAAAACATGTTAAGGTGTCTATGAGCGGTTCAGTAGCGCAATACTATGCAACAATAACGAAAACCCCTTATAGCTAATAACGTTTGAATGATTTCCAATAGTCGAGTCGGAAATAAGCTCACAAGCGCTTAAAACGAACAAGCTCGACATCAAACATCTAAAATGTACAATAATAGCCATTGAGTGAATGAGAATGCGTCAATCTGGACGGCTATGGTCCAATAACGGAGTGCCTACTTCCTGTAGTGTGTGCCAACGGGCCGGTACGTCTATCACGTTGTATGACCCGTTGAATGCGTCTTACTCCACTTTTATCGGTCGTATCAGTCATAAAATGCTAATGAACGACCGTTTCGGACCAAACATCCGAGCCAAAGATTCATATGACGGTATAAAACGTAACCCGAAGTCGACACTTCGTCGGAAACGTAATCGTAACGCTCTGTGCGCTTTCAAAACATCGCGCGTAACTCGACCGCCTCAACGACCGCTTAGATAGCGCGATGTTTTTAAAAGCTCTTTTATTGTGCGACCGATATATGTGTCTACACGACACAACGAATGTACGCCGACCTGTTCGCTCGATCCCCTTCGATTTTCAACTTTAAACACACAGACGTACAGAACGAAATGAAAATATTTTCGTTGCTCCCCAGAAAGTCAGTCGACAGTTCTGACGCTGGAATATAATTCAATGACAACTATATAGGTACATAGGTACGTAGGCATGCTTATAATTAAATAAATTACCAAAAGTGCGCCATTACTTGACTATTTGACATTTTATTATGACATAAATTATTACAATGGGTCAGTAAAAATATCTAAAATTAATCAAAAAATGTAGATGTAGATTGTGGTTCGCGCTCATTCAGTTTTACAACAAAATGGCGTGTTTGTTGAAATTTCGTTAATATTTGCTCGGGTCTCGGTGCGAGTGTACAGAACATTCCAGTTTGTAGTTATTTAGTCAGGTTGTGATAGGTTAGTTCCAATGGACCGATAAAAAGATACGCTATGCTTATTAATGAAATAGCTTTCATAAAAACGTTGATAATGTTCGTAATGATAGGCGTTTATGTACGTTTGGTTATCTGTTTAATGTTCGTCGTGAACGTTACTGACAGTCGATAATAGCTCAACTATAAACGTCGTGGAATTGTGTGTTTTTTTAAGTTTATGCTAATATTTTCGGCGTCTATGCTCAAAACGGGTTTGTAAGGTCATTTTAATGCTTAAATGTTATAATCTACTAATACACGGGTGATTTATCTTGAGCGCAGCATAATTGAGATTATAATTATTTAAATTATATGAAACCTCGCATAACTTTATACATATCAATATTCATATACAATAGTTTGCGACATTGTGTGGTCTTACATAGATTAAAAATTCATAATAGACTACCTCGTTGATCGAGCGGTTGCAAGCGTGACTGCTGATCGGGAGGTCCTGGGTTCAAATCCCGGGTCGCTATTGGATTTTTCTAATTTATAATTTCTAGTAGTGACTCGGAGTCTGGAATTTTTCCCACCATCATCATCAACAGCCTATTTTAGTCCTCTGCTGGACATAGGTCTCCCCAAATGAACGCTATCGCGCCATGCTTGCCGAGCCGCGGTCTCCACTCCAGAACTCGCCTACTGCTAGAATTGTTCCCGATGTATGGCAGTAAGCTCCAATACCTATTCCATGGGACTTAAACTAAACTGGTGAAACGTGGCAATGTATTTACGACATTCCTCTGCCTACCCTTTCGAGGATGATGCGGCAGGCGTGATGTTACATCTTTAAGAATTAATAATATTCCATAATGTTCTGTTTTACTACTTTTTCACACACTAACTTCTACTAAGTTTTTACCTATACTATCCAGCCATTTGTTAATGAAGCAAATTGTGTACAACCGTACTGCCGTTATTGGTTATAATCTGTAATAAATTACGAATTCTTCATTGGCGCGCACTACACGCAATAACGCTTCAAAATATCCATCAAAGTCTCCGGAACAATATTTAGTTATTTCGAAATGGTACGCGACACAATACTGAACGTAACATTTTTTTTTCTGACGCTCCCGGTGCGTTATCGGTGAATGATGGTGTCATTTTCAAAAATAAAACGGCCCTCTCCTCCGCTGACGAGAACATACGATCACTTCACATTAATATATTAACAGAATAATGCGTTTTAGCTCTCTTAACTTATAACGTTACGTTAAATAAGTACTTACATAGGTACGTATTTTTGTAGATATAGGTACAGTTACGTCAGAAAGTGTTATCCGTAAAATATACGAATACATCATTTAAATCTATTTTCAATTTGATTGGAGAATCCGAACCAACATTTTAACTATGCCTTTATTAATATTGGTGGCCCAGCAGCGATCGAAATTCGATAGTAAATCGAGCGTTGTGTAGGTTCTAATGTCTACGCTTATCTATATAAATTTTTCTCTATGCTACTTATTGACAACAATCCGTCTCATGTTTGACATTGACAATGAGATAGTAAATAATGAATGGTTCAATTTAAGGTACGTATTTGTAATACATATTACACATTCACGTATTAATATGTAGATAAACATTGATGACAAAAAACTAACGTTATGCAAGCCAGTTCTTGGACATCGGTCGCAGAAATAGCTGAGATTTCATTCTGAGAAAGTTTTTGGTAATAGCTGAATGAAATGTTATCTAGCTAAGGCCTTCCTGAACTTTGCTATCGTTTCATTCTTGGTATGTAGGTACTTGTAACAATACTTACTGTATTTTGTGCCGATGGTATCAAAATCTATTGTTATTATGTCGTGTCACACTCATTAATTACACCGACTGTAAATATCAGCATTCTTATTTCTATACGCTTACACACCTATCCAACTATACTTTTAAGAAAATATCTTCAACATGCTTCTCAGCAAGAAAATAATTTGAAAAACGCACAAACCGCTATTAAAAGGTTAATTGAATAGCAACAACATAGTACTTGATATAAATTGAATGTTATTTTTGTAACAAAAAAGAAATTACGGCCAGTGAGAGGGACTTGTTTAATTAAAACATCAGAAAGCAAAATTAATTATTCTCGGGCTGCAGTGGGCGGCAGTGGCTGCAGTTGTTTATTTGTGCCTAACGTATGTATTTCAGGACGTAGCTTGAGCGGGAAATCCTCGCTCGAAATGTACTATTAGAACAGTTTCGCTTAATTAAAATGTGCGCCCTATGCCTATGGAATAAAGAACAATTCGGCGGACGAGCCAATTTCGGGGAGACTTGTGACGTTTTTCTAGGTTGCGTGGATGAACATCCTGTGCAAACTTTGTATAATTACAGTCTGGGATTTGGCGTTTGCCTCTGTTTAATTATAACTGGCACTGGGATGCAAATGTCTGCGGACGCTCGCTCGGATATACTCCTAGTTGGCTAAAACTGTTTAGTTTGTAAGCGTAGCTTAAAATTGTTTCAGTAACGGCTTTATATTTCTAGAGATTTTTTAATACTTTAAAGTTGCGAAAGAACATTAGGTATCGCAATCATTTTCTACCGTATATAAAATGTGCCGTGTGTGCCACTGGTATATAAAAGTAAAGAGGTATATACCTACATATATGTATAGAGTATAAAAGTAAAATAACTAGTGTGTCAAGTGTTTTCATAATGCTTTAAGGTTAAGCTGCCAGGCTGCCCGGAGTGGTGGCGCAGATCTTAAGTATATTAAATTACAAATTCACGAAATGACAGTTAAAATCGAAACCACTAAGCTATTATTACTTTTTATTTATGTATGTAGATCACCAGTTTTAACTTATACTAAAGTGTACAAACCGCACAGTAGTAATGGTAATAATGATTTTGAAATAAGATCATCATTTCTCAACCAAAATTTACAACAATATTAGAATATAACAGGCTCGTTATTTTTCTAAACATTTCATGTGTAAAGGGATGCACCCGGTGAATCATACCGTGCATTAAATGTGTCTGCATACACTGCCTTCATTGGCCATTCCGAGCACATTACGTGTGTGTAGTGCGAGGGAACCGCCGCACCATCTCCGACCGCATGCAAACTCGTTCTCATCCACTACTGAGAAACGCTTTATTGCCGAGACAATGATCTACACTCGAACATATCTCCGTAATGTAAATGCCTGATGATTTCGTAGTCACACTCACATATTTTTCTTGTGCGTAATGAAACGTTAAAACACTATTCCACGTAGTATCAGCTCTGTAGGGTAGACATATTTGATACTAGTAATGCCTACCCCGTAAAGGACCTTTTTTGTTTGCGTGGGGGAAACTTTCAAAAGTTACCTAGTACCCCAGGAGTGGTACCGGATTATGCAGGACTTTTACCGCACTTAAACTCCCTCTATGGCCTTTCTAGGTGCTAATAGAAGGGTTCCGAAGTCTCCAACGGAACGCATCGGTATCCTCCTAGCGCAATGCCCCAACGGGCCCAAAACCCGGGAGAAGCACAGTGACTCTTCCTATGCCCTCCGATTCCTACGACGATATGCGGCCTCACATACCGCCATCCTTCTCGGAATTGGCATCTGAACGGTTCGAGCTCGCACTCTAGCCGCAATACGACAGGCAGCAGATATCATAGCTCTTATTCTGTTCCAGAGCTATAGGGAGACTCTGTAAGGAACCTGGCGTGGTGATGCAATAATGATAAATTATGAATACACGAATCCAATAATTTACAGAAGAATTTTAATGTACCAGGAGATACGGTTAATAAATGCGTTAAAATTGGCAACAAAAAGAGTTTCTCCTCAAAGAATGTTGACGGTTTTCTTTTATTCATTTGGCAGGTCGACTACCCGTATGCTTACAAAATATAGAGTTAAAAAAAGTATGAAAGAAGGCAATTAATTTGAAAATTGAAAGCTAAAGTTTAATTATCGTTGGGGAATTTTTGATCTAATAAACATAAAGATATTTTGTTTGCTACTTTTATTGTTAAAAATACATTGAACATTTTGAACTACGACACACCATTTAAATTCCTTAACAGTAAACACTTTATGTAAATCAAAGTAAACTAAACTATGTTACTTATTCTGAGTGGTTTCTGCATAAGAAAATAATAAGACACTTCCTTGTCCAGTATTCCCAGACTGGTTTCTGATGAATGTGCAGTCATTGTTAGCTATTTATTTATCTAGTCTCTGTGCGGCCAACGCATACAAAACGCAGAGCAAGGAATGCCTCTACATCCTTATATTATACAATTGCTACTGAACTTTCTGGCACGGCTTAATTATTAGCAATATTTATTCATTCCTTGTCATTTTAACTTGTAACTTTTCATTGCATCTATCTTAAGTTTTACCTACGGGTTGCAAAACGATATTCATAATTAAAACATTTCGAATTAATTAAGTGCTCAATTTATTGTTCATAAAGGTTGAATAATTAAACTGATCAACTTTATGACGCAATGTGCCTAGTTGCAATAATTGCTACTTAAATGGCATATAAAAGGGTATATTATGACATACTATGTTGCATCTGCAATATTTAATTGGAAGCTTACCATCATATACACACACATATGCATAAATCTAGTGGCATTATTCAATAGAGTGTATCTTGTCACAAACTCTACCTATTAGTTTGTGATAGAAAATACTCTACATCTAACTTTACTGAAAGGTATTTAAACCTGACAAGAGTAGGTAAAATATATGCCGTAATGGAAACATTCATGCTAATTAAATCGAATATAATGTGTCGTTCAAGATAATATGTGACCCGTCTATCTCGGATAGAGTCATCAATTTCAATATAAGTTGTCATAATACACAATGTATATTGATCGTATATTAAATAACAGCCACGATAAATGTGCACTGATCGACAATTCAGAGTTCCACTGTTTTTATATGAAAGCCGCTTACAATATCCACGCTCATAAACTCGTATTTTACAGTTTTTATCAACGCTGTTAACTGTTTATGTAATAATTTACACGATAATTAATACAACGCGGCTTTAATTTCGAAATATAAACTTTTTAATTTTAAACTATTTTATCGTATTTACGTGTAATTAATAATTCATTTAAGCGTATATAAATCTATATAACTCGGAACGCCTCGGGGCACAGTGAGTTTGCCAATCACGCCACACCTCTCAAACCGGAGCTACCGGTTTCAGTACACTGCAAACCGTATATATATCTATCTCTTGCTAGTGGACAGTTCTAAGTTATTAGAAAAGATCAAAACCGTACTAAGTTTTAAGTTTCTAGCTACATTTTTTTTTAAAGATATATTATCTTGATTCTACACTATGGAAATAAATTGGAGGGGGAGAACAAGGGAGATTTTAATACGTTGGTAAAATGGTATAATTTTGCAGTTTCTTTAGGTGAAACAGGCAAATTATTAATTAGTTCAATTCATACGAATATAACACATGTTTCGTAAAATAATGTTAATTTCAAACTACTTTTGGAAAGACTCAAATATCTTAAACAGTAGATAAACAAGATTTATGACGCTCCTACAAATTACAGATGTAAAGGAATATATTGTCTTCGTAAACGAAAATTTTACAAATAATTTAGATGAGTATGTTGCGTTCATTTACATTTCATAAGTTTTTTACTTTGATCATGTTTTACGACTAAAGTTAACGAAAAGTTTTTGCACTGGTTTTTTATATTTATCAGTAGGTACTCGAAATTCGATGTATATCTTTATATCACCATCCATAGATTTTGGTCAATAAAGGGAGATAGCATCTATAACTATTGAGATACAGTAAACAAATTTGTATCAAATTCATTATACGAGGTAGTTTATTTTGTTGATTACCTAATATATCGTATTTATTTACAACTGTTAAATGAATTTCCATTTCTATAGAATTTTTATAAGGCATTTATAGGCTACTTTTGGACCAGCCCTTCCTACAGCCTACCTAACCTCTTGCAAGCACTTCACGCAGCTTATTATTATTACTGATGGAAACAAACTACCTACTAGGCTTGTTGTCCCATAATGAGTTACGTAAATTTCGTTATAAAAAAGTTTGCAGGACAAATCTTAGAACCGGTTAGCAAAAAATTTGCCGGCGCCATATGATAAGATCTTTATTACTCAAATTGCGACTGAAACGTGCAATAGAGAATTGTTCCGTAGTATCTCAGGCTGTTTGGAACACCTTACACCACTTTACATGTCTTTTTTACGAAGACGTTAGTGATATTTTGAAAATTAGGCAACCCGTTTAAATTATGCTTATAACTATGGATATTATCATAGTAGCTAAATTAGATTTAAACATAATATGTAACTGGAATGAATAAAATGGATTCTCTTCATATTTTTATGAAAACGATAATGTGTTTGACTTTGACTAAGAGCTTATTTATACCGACAAATCCAGACGACTAATTTCACAACACTCTATGACGCGTAGATTCCAATATGTATCATTAATATAAGCAGTTACGTTTTAAGTACGTCCTTATATATAAATATATATCGTGAGGAGCTTTCATTTTCTGCTTCTCCATAATGTACTTTAAGGCGTGTAAAGTGCACTATAGCCTGAACAATAGAAGGGTCGGTGTTGATGAGGAATATTCTAGAAGAAATGTTAGCGCTGAGTCTTAAATTACGTGAGCGTGTTTTCCATACATAAATTAACTTTTACAATTGCAACTGCATTGCAAAATAAGGCGTTATTCGCATGTATTGTAGGGAGCATGTTGGCACGGGAGCGTTGACCCGTGGTGCACTAAATCAGGTTGTCTGAGGTCGTTACTTCGGCTGCGCGTCCGCTCGTAGTGCGGCGCTGGAACTGCGTCGTGGGATCACTCGTCATACACACTCGAGTGTTATATACTCGACAACATTACTATTGTCGGTAAATTATCAAAACAAATTCATGGCCAATTATTGTTGGCCAATTATTGTTGGCCAATCCTAGCATACGATGTAGGTACCTACCTATTTTAGGTTATCCGGAACTTGATAATTAATTTGGGATCTATATGATGACCAATATCGTTGTTAATAATATACTTATTTTTATCACTTTGATGTCTAATACAATTGAATCAACATATGTACCTGGACATGATTAATCAAAGCGGTGTTGTATTTTCCCAAAGCCGATTGGGGTGACAAGTATTGTTACATCTAGACATTGTGGTTCTATGGATTTGTATTACATAGTTTGTTACGGACTGAATCTAATCAGCGCTCATTGCGACCGTCACGTACCTACGTCATACAGACGCACTAAGAGATAACTTATGTAGGTACCTACCTATAGTAAGTGGGCACTACTTACGAGTATATAACAAATTACGAATCATACACTGATTTATATACTTACCTGAAATATAATATTTGAAAATAACAGCATTTATCTTTCGCTGTTTGATAATAAATAATAATCTACTTTCGGAATTAGAAGGGAAATTTAGTTAGCCAAGCTGGTCAAGCGCGGGTTTACCACACAACCTTGAGAGAACTTAATGAAAAGCGCTATGATGTGCAAGTCTCCATGGTAAGATTTCCTTTACAGTTACAATAAGTTCTAAAGGTCACATTATTTTTATAGAAAGAGGGGTGCAACAGTATTTGAATCCAAAACCTTCGGATTGAGAACGGTAATTCTGAAACAATATGCCTTATAGAACCAATATGAATTCTCCAGTCTTCTAGTCACATGTTAAATAGATATATATGTACATAATATAGGAACATATCAGATATAAGACATTTCTAATGCTACATCCATACAACTGGGACGATCAGCTTATTTCGTGCTTTATTATCAACGAATACGTATATGCTATGCATGTTAATATCCTCATATTATATCTCTTTTCCAATTCTCTGCTCGTATGAGCAGTAGCCGAGATGTATAAATCGTGACGTCAGCGAGGCGTGGATCAAAGATCGCTCTGGTACAATTCGCCTCTGTTCATATTGAATCGCAATGATAGGGTTGTCAAAACGTAAAAAATATATCAAAATTGAAAATTCATTAAAATGTTGTTTCATTAACCTTTTTACCGGTCCACTTTATCACTGCTTGGTAAAAATTTTCTAAATACAAAAAGTTAGCCAAATAGTTATCCAAAACCCAAAACCGATAAATTATCTCCCAGCTCCTCTGCTACATGTCGTTTGACATAATAAAATGTAATTATTTATTACATATTCAATTATGTTAGTCTATTTCGATAATATTCAATTAATATCTCCGCAACTATGTAACAAATGTGTTTCGCTGACTTCACTAAGAAGGTCGTGGCAACAGTTGTTTATTAAGCTAGCAGTGATAACCCTGTCGTCAAGGCAATGTCCTTTACAGAGCGGGCACAGAACAACATTGTGATGATTTAACTGGGGCTCGCAACGAGCAGAAATAGTCTTTTCCGACTCGACTCTACATGATACATTGGCTTCGTACTCAAATAAAATCTTATATTTACATGCATTCACATCCCCTTTCCTATTCTTGCTCGCATCTATACATTTATTTTATACATTACAATAGAATCTCATGTTGAATAAGTTTATACTGATTACAAAATTATAAAACTGCAGATAATAAATTTAACCCTCTATATACTTTCATGTAATGTGTACACCTTATAATGAAACATCTATTGCAAAGCTTACAAAATTACGTATCTAGGCATGACAAATCAATATGACGAAAACACTTATACCTACATATACCTAATAATTCAAACACATACATAGAAACATAAATAAAAACCTAGGTATTTTTAAAAAATTGGCCTAACATAGTAACTTTGATAGCATCATCATGACTGCCTAGTTGGTCGAGTGGTGCAAAGCGCTACTACTCATCGAGAGGTCCTGAATTCATATCACGGGTCGGGTTCTATTGGATTTTTCTAACTTAGATTATTTAACAAAAAATATTGTAATGACTCGAAGTCTGGATCTGTGTGTGGTGCATAGCAAAAGGGTCATCGTCTTTTATATTGTGGGACGTAAACATAATTGGTGAAACTTGGAAATGTACTATACCCTTTTGCCTACCCTTTCGGGTATTAGTGGCATGAAGTAACGGTAGCATCATGAAAGATAGTTCAGATTCACGTTATAACCAACAGCAGTACGCAGTACATATATGTAGGTATAACAACTATCAAATCTTTTGAAATTAATTTACGGTTACATAAAATCTCTCTCAGTGATAACAAACACTTAAAACGTTAGAATAATGGCCCCTGAGACTGCGGGTTGCCGTGATCTTGAATAATAATGTGGGTAGACGTAAATTTATGTCTATTTACAAGAATATTTTTTATGCACTGTAAGAGTAAGTATCTACCTTGTAGCTATCAAAATATAGTGATAATTACATGCCTATAAAATTGTAACTGCTCAAAATTCTTATAGGTTGGATGTAACATGTTTCTAACGGGATTGTTTAGCTCCTGTAAATTTGTCATGACTGAAGTATTAATAATTAATTGTTAATTGAGTTAAGGACTATTGTATGCGATTGTCTCTTGAATGCGTGTACAATTTAGGGAATTCTACGTTTTGCGTCTCGTATCTAAAGAACACTAGGCATTATATTCTCATTTTTAACGTAATTTCAACTCGGACGTTTGTAGGTATATCATACTCCTTTATCTTTCAAGTTTTGAGAAGCAATCATGCGAAGAAAAACCATATAATGTACCTGTAATAATTTATATTTACTACGTTTCTATCACTTCTTATCACTTATAATGCGTGATTTCAAAACTTAATTTTCAGTCTTTAATATCAACACAGACCGCTACAATGCCGTGTCTATCAAAGAAATAATAATAAACGTTTATTGCCACCCCAGAAGCTGTACAGCACTGATCGAACTGTCTCCTGCTGAGCCACTTTGTTCCACGACATTTTGATTTTGTAAACAACGACAAACTAACGTGTATTCACTCTGTACAACCACATGGAGCGAAAACAGAGGACAAAATAGATTTAAACGAAATTCTAAAACGACATTTATATAAAACAAAAAGATAAATATGAGGTGATTAGGTATATGTTGAGCAACAACTTATTTACGACGTGCACTTAGTATAATATTTTAGCTATTTTCCTAGCTTCGACTTACTGTGTTACACGCAAAGTGAACTGGAGAGGAAACCACAAATCAAAACACAGTAAACGTCAAACACGTTCGGAAAATTGCTCCACAAAGCTCACCTTCCAAATTTGATCATATACTATTTTAAGATGGCAACGTAAAAGTGCACGAAAACGTCAATATTGAAATGCGGTTTGATTTTGATAATCTTAAAATATTAAAAGCTATATTGTTTCATTAAAATATATAGTTATATATAACAGTATAATATTTAAGAATAAAGCAATATCTAATAGTCCAGGGTAGATAATTTTTGAGATCAAAAAAAATTGTAACAGGGTGAAAGCCATTGAAAAATGACGAAAATATAACAAATATAAAAGGAAAAATAATTTACGGGCGATCTGAAGTCGGTAAGGGGATGGGGGTAAGCTTTTAAGGGTAAAAAACGGTTTATCGCAATTTCCGGCAAAACTACAAGTGTTACGAAAAAAACTTAAATGGCAAAGTTGTAGGTAATAAAAAGACCAACAACTTTCGTATTTACAATTTTTTGAAATAACCTCAAAATTTATGCAAAAAGTTCAAATAACTGAGTTTTGATTTTTTATTTTTATCTTCTACAAAAAAAAAAATTTTTTCTCACAAATTTCTCACGTCAAAATACCTATCTGCTTTTTTAAAAAACTCGGTGTGCTTTGTTCGTTGAAATCTCTACTTTCTGATGGTTAAAAAAAAATATACATTACTAT
>DWME01000949.1:0-28137 GCA_018244795.1 Parelbella ahira ahira
ATCGAGAGGTCCTGGGTTCAAATCCCGGGTCGGGTGCTATCAGATTTTTCTAATTTAGAATTTCTAGTAGTGGCTCGGAGTCTGGGCCTGGTGTATTATGGCAATCACCTCACTCACTCACCACCTATTCCATGGGACTTAAACGTAACTGGTGAAACGTGGGAGTATATTACACTTCTCTGCTTACCCCTCGGGGATTACAGGCGTCACGTTACGTTTTCACAAATAAATAATTTAAGGTTATTAAATTGAAAATTAATGATCTAATATCATATTATGATCATATTATATGTGACTCATAGACTATTGTAGGTATGATATATAACTATTATAATAGTCATACAATGATTATGATTTCTAACTTTCTGAAATGTTTTCTGGAAGATAGTGTTCTTGAGAGATGACATTCTAGTTGCAAATGAGCGATATGTATCTACACACGAGTACATTAAGTGAGATCGCGGCCAGCGCGTATCTGTCTACTTTTACAAGTACGTGTAAAAGATTGCCATTTTTATAACGGCTCCATAAGATATCAATGTCAATAAACTCATCAGCCTACTCGATAGAAATGTCCGGGCAAAACGATTGTGACGATTTGTGGATGTGCATGGTAGGAGTTTTGATTACAAGGTTAGCGATTTGTATTACGGAATTACCTGAATTGAATATGATTAACATAAATTGATTTATACATGGTATTCATGGATTAGGTAGTAGGATGTACCTACTTATCAAATAGGTCAAATAAACACTTAGGGCTTAGTTAATTAAAATAATACTATGAAGGTAACTGGAATGTTGGTTTTTTACATAAATATACGTAAATGATACAAGGCACTGTTTGAGTACTTAGTAAAAGTTTGCTTAATGTTCAAAACCACAAAATGAGCGTGAAATACCGTTTTTATAAAAAAACGTGATCTTACATTTCATTTTAACACATCAAGTAGGTACGTATGTACCTATACATTTATTGCAGAAAGAAATATTTATGTAAGAAATAAGAATGATATTAAACTTTAGGCAATTAATGCAATGTACTTGGAACGAATAAATACAATTCATTTACAAGGTGTCCAAGGTAAATCAAAAGTTACAGTTACCGGATTGGTCGTGCTTTTTTCGTAATTCCTCCATCATTTTAATTAAATATTATATCAATGATAAATCAGTACGACATATAGAAACATGTATACCTATATGTCCATACACCCATGCTAAACGCCGTCAATATAATATGTACCTACTTGTTACTTTGCGTCAAAGGTTGTACCTAATAGTAAAAAAAATTAAAGGTAGTACTTACGTACGGACACTTAACTTAAAGGATTAATTAATGTACTAATGAACAAACAAGTATATAAAACGTTGCTTATAGTATATGTTGGCGATATACAATTTATACATTAATATCAGTATATCAACTCAACGGGTCATCAGGTCCGGTCTACCTCGTTCACGGTAATTACATCGAGATCAGGTTACCGAGACAACTACTATTATCGCGTAATCCAACATAACATTAGTAACTTAAATAGCTGGACCTTGGAATGTACGATTATTTTCACCTGTCCAAATTGCTTACGTCAAAATTCTGTTTGCATACCTACATTATAGACTTTCTCGTATTTACGTACATCGAATAGTTATTCGATGGTCGGACACGTCTATGTGGGGTTGCCGTAGCATTTCTGAAGCTTATGTTACGATGTTTGGACGTGTGTCTCGTGGTGTTGCCCTATGGGTACCAGTACCTTTGGTACCAGTAATGGTGGTACAAGTAATGGTGTATTAAGTATGCTAACTAATAAAACCGGGCATGTTCTTTTATGGGCGACAAGTGGATAGGTTTTTAAACAGTTGGTTACGGTTATTAAAGTGAGATAACACATGTGCAGTGAATCCCAGGCGATACTGAGTTGGGAATACACCAATCACTTTCTGGGATACCGCCTTATTTTGGAAGTGGATATACAAAATAAATATATACAAAACAAAGATGTAAATATAAAATATGTTCTTCATTGTTGTTTCTTCCTATAAACACTGCACTTAAAATCTTGTAGCAAATGAAAATTCCTGTAAACACCGTTCTGAATAGCAAAAATTCTTCTTGCAATTTTATTCCGTTTCATTCTGTCCGAATGTTCCCAATAGGAACTTATTCTTAAGGTCAACATTTGCTAGTCATGAAATATAGTGATTAAATCATGTGTTGCCTTATAATCGATATATTTGTATTTATGCATACCCTATTAACCGGGTTTTTAGTTATCGTTGTCCGCGTATTTACAAATCGTCCGATTTCATTTAAAATTGCAATGTAAAATTTGTTGAGTAATTCAAATTTATGTAAATTATAATCCATTTCTTTTATCGTGCTTTAATAATTATATTATTTGTTTTTTTTACTTTTAAAAATGAAATGATCCATTAAAAAACTAAATTAAAATTATTTGTTTTAGTAAAGAGCGAAACTGCCCAATCTAATTTCAATCACTCGCAAACAAACAGCGTAAGATCATTTATAGTCAACTGATACAATGGCAGTAAAATGCCCCTAAAGAATATTAAGAGAAAATATATCTTAACTGTTGAAACAACGCGGGAAATATCACGAGGAACCTGACGTCCTTTTTCTAGTTAATATTTTGTATAGGAATCTGAAATCTGCCAGGTGGTATTTCGTCAGGCTGGCAAACTATCGCTATAAGGATTCAATTCAGGAGGAAGGTTTCAATAGTAACTTATAATCGTTTACTAGTTTAGTTAGTAAAATTAGATAAAAAAAATTGAGCCAGCGAGCCAAATTAATCACTTCTAATATCTTCTAGAATATATTCACATACAAATCCATTAAAGTGAAGAGATTTTGCACCAAATTCAAGCGTCAGATTTTTAAGTTATAGTTACTTACAATAAACACCAGATGTTAATTCATTGGAAATGCGAATATTCGATATGTAATCAATGCCGACGTAGTATGTAGTATCAGGATATCATCCGTACCGGAAGGGTGGCAAGCCGGCTGCCAACCACAAAATGGATTGTGTGGTGACGCAAGCAAAACCCCATTATAATTTATTATGAATTTATCGCTGAACCACGAATGTGTTGGTGTCGTGCATGAAATGCATTTGCATTAAATCATAACAACTGTGAATTCGACCTAATCTCTTCCTTCTTTGATATTTCGGTTACCAAATATATTACTATAAAGGGTTCTTCACCATATCCACATAGATTAAGCGACCGACCGATTTTTTATGCCTAATGTATTTCTATAATAATCTTAAAGCTTGCCTTGTTTTTGTACAAAAGAAATCATAAGCATAAATGCATTTTTATATAAATAGAAGCATAAATATAAAAAGCCTAAATAGATAAACGTATTTTATGTATATGTATTTAGGGTCCATAGTACTTGGAGAAAAATTAAGTTTAGGTTGCGAGAAACGTGTGGTTCCAAAAAAACAGAACCGTGATATGTGGTGATATTTTTGAGAGGCTTAAGCCCAGCAGTGGAGGTTCGTGGGCTGAAATGCTGATGTTTTTTATATTTCATGGAATATATAATGGTTTTATACGCATGGGTCCGATAAATTGTATGAGATAAGAAATATTAATGTAGAACTGTAGGTACATAATACGCTCGTAAACTATTTTCCTTATCGATATTGTTATGGCGTTGTAAGATCATGGATAATCTTGTATGTGTGTGTGAACAATATAGATCTGTTTAAGAACTCTTAACATGAGTTATTATTCTTCCACCGATACACATAAAATTGTTTTTATTACTGACTACTCACTGCTCTCAACAAGATGTTCTTTACAATTTTTTAATTATTAATTTCGTAGTTCATTATTATGTAATACGAATTTTCTTTAACTAGGTAACATACATTATCTACTCATTGCATTGCATATCTTATACCTTTATAGAATTATACCTTTATTCATATTATACATAGCGTTTTTTTTGTAATTTACTACTTCATTTGTTCCCGTTCGCATGCATCTGTTAATTACTATTCAGATCGGTTAAAGTAATTTTCGAATGTTTAAATGACAATGAATCAAAAACAAAGGGGTTTTAAAACGTACACAAAATGTTTTGTCGACTAAGTTAAATGACGCTGTGTACCTGTTAAAACTACATTTACACACGCAGGTACGATGTCAAATTACATATATGCACACATGCACAATGTACATGGGTACGGCTATTTTAGCACATATCCCCTTTATTTGCGCTGACCGACGTAATTCACTTTCTATGTGAGCGTCGACGTTCGCGAGAAAGTACTTGTAATACTTGGAAAAGTTAAGGCGTGTGTTGCTGGGCGTTTCTTATTACTCAAATTAATTTTTATTTTTAATAATAGTGATAGGCGTACAGAGTTGTACACCAGAACGAGAACACGGGAAATCAATTGCACATTTTATTTGAATAAATCATAGCATAACATCACGCCTATTTACATATACCCAAAGTTTACTTACTGCCAATTTTCACTGGTACCAAATGTTACGCGTTCCATGAAATAGGAGGTAAATCTGTTATTATAAGCCGGGCACAAATCTAGACTCCATGCTACTGGGAATTTTGAAGTTACTAAAATCCAATAACACTGCCCAATCTGGGTTCTGAACCCAGTATCTCCCGTATAGCAGTCGCGCTTTAGCATCATCATCATCATCAACCTACTCCCGTTCACCGCTGAACATTGGTCTCTCCAATAGCACTCTGCTGATCTCGATCTTCAGCAAATAAAAATTTAAAATGTGAGAAATTCGAATACTGGTCATTACTCCATACGTAGCTGTCTATGGCCCTTTTACAGCAGGCTCATTGGTCTAAGACTTCCTAATCTGCATAAAATACATGGTAATGACGTTAGGGAAACGTAGTGAAAATGTCGTAATTATTAGTTGACTAAATCAAGGTTGAATATAAAACGTACTAGTTTACTTACATATCTGTATAGGCATATTATTGTTTTCTACAGTTAAATGAAAGCAAAAAATATATACCTATATGGCTACCTTCCATACTTTTTATGTTAAGAGGGGTACCCAGAGACATTTGCAAGTGACAGGGATAGGGTAGGACTTATACTGAGTTGTTAATAAGATGAATAGTGTTATAGCGCTGACAGGAGGACTGCAGGAATAGGGATTGCTAACATTATTAGCGCGGTTACTACATTTTAGTACGCGTGCAGTTACTATCTGTTATTTTTCCTGTTTGGACTCTATCGGAGCCTGTTAAATAAATATTTTTTAGCTTCGGCCATATTTCTATCGTGCTCAACAATATTAGGTATTTAATGCCTAAATACGATACGTAAAATACCGATAATTTTGTCGTGGCATATTTTCTTTAATGTGGAAAATCCCATTGTTATCTATATGTATTCTCAGGTTTAACTTTTTTGTAACATAAATCAAAGAAGTCGTATATTTCATGAACGATTAATTATTGATTCAAGATAAGCTATGTAACAAAAAAATCGTACAGAAATTTATTTATAGACTAGTAGTTATATAAAATTGTTAGTTGACTACGTTTTTGTAAGTTTTAAAAGCAAACGTGTTCTTTCTATTAATTGCATCGGTTTGGAATAACAATTCGGCGCACGCGCATCCTAATTTAAAATAATTAACAAGTGATTAGTGAAAGAAAGTGTTCTGCGGTTACGCACGGTTCCGTTCCGGTCTACTAGGCGTGCAGAACATCGTACGATATACCCGAAATCGTTGAACAATATAACACATTTTTTTTGTGCGATTGCACACAATTCATCGCAAAAACGAATGCTGGTTTCCTGATGTTGCATAATATGCTAGGCTTGCTGTTTCTCTGTCGGCCTTTTGTTGATTTGTATCAATATGTACACAACACGCGAGTGAAATATTTCCCACTGATATGCTTAAAATTTAAAACCAATTCGGCGTAACATATTCTTCGCCTGCACTCGTGCCTCGTAGTTTAATTTTGAGCACTTCATTAAGAACATGAAACTTACGTTCTTTTCTTCTACCTCCTAACCGTTCATTAGATGTTAGTATTATTATATCGTTAAGACCGATACAGGGCGGCACAGAGTACCGAATGCTGCATATATAGATCCTTGCAGAACTGACGTGCTTCTTCTAAGTTCATTACTTTCTTCAAATATGCACGTCGAGTTTGAAGATTTTTGGCTTCCCCATCAGCCAGTGTATGTCGTTGAATATATTATACGCTATTACTCCATGCAATATTTCGATATTATTTTAGCTATTGTAGACCTAATTTTAAATTGTATAATTTTATTTGTGCACAGGATAACATTCGGGAGCGCGAGGCGGGATGGCGGCGACCAAGTATTCACATCCGTTTCTGCATGGCTTGAAGCCGCTGCCAGAAGGATACGAAGACGAGTTACAGGAGATTAGAGAATGGTAAGTTTCAGCTATCGACAGAAGAATAATCCAAGAAAAGAATAATCAAAGAAATCTATTATATCGTAAATTCACAAATCGTTTATCGTATTCGTATCGTAAGGGCTACAGATAATTTAGACATTGTATTTGATTAACATTTACAAAAAAGATTCAGGTTCTTTTTTAGGCACGAAAGTTTTTAGTCCACAGTCTTTTACACAATTCTTAATTATGCAAACCTTAATAATTAATGATTAAGACATTTTTATGTATTACTTACTTAGTAGTAGGTAAGTACTTAGTACACCAAGAAATTAAAATACAAAACATTTTTACAATTAAAATTACAACCACTAATTAAAGTAATTCTTGAAATAAACAATTATACTAGTATTTATAATAATAGGTTCGTTCACACGAAAGTATCGCCTTTGTTACAATATAAAAATTTAACAAAAACATTTCAAGTTTCCTAGAGAACAATAGTCATCATTCTCAGGAAAAGTTTAAGAGTATGTAAAATAAGCTGAATAGGCTTTCTTCCCAACTATCAGATGTCCAATGGGTTATCCGGCTAGCTGGCATCTACGGAACTCTCTGCATTGTCGGTCAACTTTTCCAAACTTTCCGCACGTATAATACGTAGGGAAACTTGATGTCCAAAGTGGTCAATATCTTCTAAAATCTTCTGGAGACAGAACACCTATAATAAGCAAAAAAGGCACGCTAATTGTACACTTCAGATGATGTGACTAATATGTTCCTATGAGTTATAATTGTTCCTTAGGATAATGATTTATTAATTTCTACTGTTTAGAAAGAATGTATACATTTGTAAACATTTGTACACAAGACTTTGCAATAAGCTAAGCTAACTTTGCAATTAACTAAGCTAACTAGATTGACTGGTACTAGCAGTTTTTTTTTCAGTCCTATGCCTGCTTGTTTGGTATTCTCTTCACTTGTAAAATAATATATGTATCTACCCAATTCCAAAGATTCGCAATAGCGCGCCTCCTAAGTAAAAGATATTATGTAAAATGTCACTTTAATTTTGATATTCGTTAACATTCCGGTTTTATACTTTAATCGCATTTTGAACATTTTCATCAACGAAATAAATAAAAGACATAAAATGTGGATAAAATAAAGAGGAGGAATTTGGAAGCAAATATTACAAATTATCCAATTTTAATCGTTTTGTTAATAACTTAATAACTTTGAACTTCAAAACTCGAATTGGATGAAGCAGAGTGCTACTGTGTTTTTTGTATAACCGTCACCTTTTCACGCTGTCACTGATAACTGATAAATGAACGGAATTAATTATTTCCTAATTAAACAGCTTCCGATTATTTCGTAATTTTGTAATGAGCCACGCAGTACTGGGATTCCGACTAAGGTCACTTTCTACCGAATGGCCGACTAAGAGACGCGTGTAAGCATTGCGTCACATCGTCTGATGAAAGTTGGTTTAATGCTGATTTTGAATTCAATATACAATTTAAAAATAATTCCCTAACGGTTTGAGTTTCTGTTTTTAATATATTTCGTATCTCAAAAAATAAATATATCTATCTATCAATGACATAAAAATTTCTAAATCGTAAAATGGAAAAAACGACAACTACTTAGACCATAGAACGACTGAGTCTGACATTAATTATGTTTGATTTTTCCAGGACATTATTTATTAGGACTAATATAAGACAGCTTGTATTTTATGAGTATTTTCAATTTCATTTTCCTACTTATTGTAAAAAAATATATGAATGTATTAATCTTGTTCCAGGATGAAGAGTCAGCCTCATTTGCCCTACATCTCGGACGAGTACGTGATGCTCTTTCTCCACTCCAACTACTACAAAGTTAAGGAGACTAAAGACACCATAGAGTGCTACTTCACCTTGAGGAACAATACTCCAGATCTGTTCACGAACAGAGATCCACTTCTACCTAAGAATAAAAGCATTCTTGATATAACGTAAGTAAATGTCATAGACAAAACAGATATACACTAGGAGTATTGACGGATGCCGGTGCTGATCTTACGCAGACTTGCCTGTCTTCAGCAAATTAGTCAAATGGAGAACGTTAAGCAAGTAAAGATGAGCGCCGCCGTTCTTAGGGCGATACGTCAAACAATGTTATTTTAGTATCTGTAGAAAGAAACCAGTCGAGAAATGTTTTTGTGGAGTTTTGAAAACGGTTCCGATGTTTTGAAATAGCGAGTTTGTTTTGTAGACCGTGTTCGTTTTGCAGCGAGATGCCTTTCAGGTTCAGGTGCGTGGAGATTGTTTTATTTGCTAAAAAGATTTTAAAAAGTTGCATTCATAAAACCAGACAGTCACTAATACGCTTAAAATCATCACTATAACGACACGGGTTCCCAATTTTAATAGATGTTTAAAATTAATCTCTAACTCGCTACGACCACCATCTATTGACAGTATAGAGAACTTACAGAACAGTATAGAGCCTTAGTAAAATGTAATATCAAGTACATATCATGCAATAATAGTAAGTTGTGAAATATATTACGTATTAATATTTCTAAAGATATTTTTCACATACACTTTAGTACAAACTTTAATGCACGTGTAAAAGATTATTTTGGAAATTTTCTATACAGGCATCTAGTCATTTGTTTGTGGAATAATTACAGACAGATATAATAATATATGACAGATAGAATAAATATGGACTTTATAATTAAGGAAATAAACATACAATATAAAAACTTTTACATTTAAATACAATAATATTGCAATATACTTACAACGTAAAATATTTACTGAAAATTTAAAAACAAAATTTAATCTGACTCACAATCGCGTTTTAAAATTCAATTTATGTACATAAAATTGCTCGTTTTTAAAAATCATGCTTACTATTATTAACATCAACATGTAGCAAGAATATAGTAATATAGCCATTATTAGCAAACGGGCCAAATAATACCCTCACCTTACCCTTACCCTATGTTCTAATGATTGATGAAGTTTTAAAGATCAAACAAATGAAGTACAGAATCGAACAAACCGGAAATAGATATAAGTAAAAGAATAACTTATAATTATTATTATCCTATCGTTATGCCAGATTCCTTATGGGGTAGGCAGAGAGTACAAATAGTTAAATATCTCATTCTTTACAGGCCAGACATATTCCTTCTACGTTCACCACTATCTTTCTATATGTACGCTAGTTTAATTTCTAATTTAATTTTTATCATTTTCACAGCCATATGGTGGCGTTTCCGAAGCAGACTGAGGAGGGATTCCACGTCCTACTCTATCGGCTAGCTGATCTCGACTACAGTAAACTGAACTTCGCTGACGCTGTGCGAGTGTTTTGTATGTTTAACGACATCAAGCTTTCCGAAGACAGGCTGTCTGAAGGATATATTGTCATCTTTGACATGAAAGGCTGCAGCTTGGGTCACCTTACTCGAGTAACGTTACCGGCCCTGCGAGCCTTCATGCACTATATACAGGTATGCTTTTCCCGAGTTTCATTCAGTTATATCTATAAGTTCAGAGAGGAGAACCATTCCCTACAATGGTGAATCAATCAATAGTGACAATCTTCGGAACAAGATATCCCAAAATATTCTTTTATTAACATTATCTGAATTTTAAAACAACACCGAGAATCAATTGCGCCGTTTATTAATTGATTAAATTATGAGGAGCACAAGAGAATCATTCATTATCTCTACTAAGAAACGACTCGTAGCTAATTGTTGGTTATAACAGTTTTTACTGCAAAAACATACAAATTTGCACACGCTGGTGAGCATTTGTGATGCAGTATTTATAAATAATTGTGCTTGATTATATAGGCTTGTAACACTTCTTAAACAGAGCTTCAGAATGAATGGAAAATGTAATAATACTATATAAATAGGGTCGGTTCAGCTCGCGCGAGCCGTTGAGCGAGCGAACAGTTCACCGAGTCGGGAGTTGAAGTCGCTTGGATTTTAAATCAAATTTATATGTATAATTATGTATTATATTCAATGTCATTCAATGATATAACTTAATTTAGATGTAATTCATAATATTTACATGACTTAGTAATGCCCTGGCCAGGAAAGGGCAGCAGCGTAGCGGTATTATAACAATCACCAAATTAACTGGTAAATGTCCGTTATTTCATTTCAATGTCAATGTCATTTCAATATCATTTCAATGTCAATTTATCGATACCTACCTAAAGAATAATGTAGGTAGTCTTTTTGTAGGTTATCGTAGATGTGTGTAGGTAGTCATTAACGATTGCAATAGTCTTGGTAATATGTTGAATGTTCCAAAGAGACATATTTGCTTTTTTGATAAAGGGCTTCAGATCAGAATCAACACTGATATATTTTTTTATATTACTTTTTTCCTTTATTTAAGCTTTTTTCCTTTGGTAGGGGAGATTCTACGTAACATCACGCCTGTAGTCCTCGAAAGGGTAGGCAGAAGAATGTACTACACCCCACGTTTCACCAGTTACGTTTAAGTCCCATAGAATAAGTGGTGAACCTATTGCCATACACCGGGCACTGATCCAGACTCCGAGTCACTACTAGAAATTCTAAATTAGAAAATTCCAATAGTACCCGACCCGGGATTCGAACCCAGGAACTCCCGATCGATAGTCGCGCTTGCAACCGCTCGACTAACGAGGCAGTCAGGGGAATAGGGGAGATTCCAGCCCAGTAAAAATGTCATAGTGCCGGGATTACAGCTTTGTTTACTTTTCTAAAAATGAAAATAACTTTTGCTGTTTCAGAACGCTCACCCCTGTCGCTTGAAGAAGATCCACGTGGTACACACGGTTTCTTTCATCAACCAAGTGATGTGTCTTGTGAAACCGCTCATTCATTCCAATCTACTCAACTTACTGAACTTCTCCTCTGAAGGTCCGGCTTCAGTGGTCGATAAAGAATTACTGCCTGAAGACTACGGCGGTCCCCAACCGTCCGTGAAGCAACTACACGAAGAACAACGGAAGAACATGGAGGAGAACTACAAGGACTGGTTAGTGGAATCGGAAATCTTTAAAACGGACGAGAAGAAGAGAATCAAGAAACCCAGCAAAGGAATGTTCGCCAGTTTCACCAGTAGCTTCAAGAGCTTAGACATTGATTGATTTTTGGTTATGTCACTCTTTGAGATTTTGTACTGAAAACAAAAGAGACAAAAATAAGGAAAAATACAAGACCTATAACAATAACATTGATTTTTCATACAATTGTTTCGTTGAAATCTTCCTTGATGCAAAAGTATTTTCACTACTTTAACTGTTTTTAATGGGTCCAAAAAACCGTAATTCATAGTTAACACTTACAATTGATTCTTGGACCTTCACATGCTGGGCAAAGTGTTCATATTCTTGTAGTTTTTTATCTTTACTTTTTAGCTTAAAGCAGTCTAAGGCTAAAAGATAAATTTAGACAAATTTTACTATTCATATTCGTCTTGAAGAACCCTTAAGTTCTTCTTAGTTAATACAACTTTTAAAGGAAGATCTAGTTTTCATTTTAATAGTAGGTATAAGCTTGCTTGGTTAACGGTTTGTTTGGTGGGAAATAATACTCTAGCTTTAGTAATATTAAATTCTAAGTAAATATAAGGTAATAAAGTGTTTTTTAATTATTGTGCTGGCACGCTAAACGACAGTGTTTTGTAATTCGAAACGTTAATGAGCTTTAATTCGATTCAAAATCATGGCAAAACTAATTTAAAATTAAGTAATCCGAATTTGTTTTCAGTTATTTATCCAGTAAATTGTTTCTTATTTTCACTTATGACTTTTAATACATTTGAATGAATATATTTTTGTGCTCTGTTTTACGAATCCAAATTTAAAATATATACCAAATGGGTGGGTATATACCTATATTTGTAAAGTGTATCAATTATGTAAATATAAAGAATTTAAATTATCATAATGCGATAGGGGCTACCGTGATAACTTTAATATTTTTACTCGTTTGTAAATATACAAAAATTGTACTACACAGGTTTAAACACTATGTTTGTTTACTGCTAGAATTTAGTTTGGCATAATTGTACATTTCAGTAAACTAGATGTATTAACAGTAAAACAATGGCTTTAATATACGCTTTACAATATTTTCAGATAAATATTTTTGTGAATTAGCAAATTGCATAAATAAATATTGCAAATAAATTTAGTTAAATAAGGTGGTCGAGTGGCTTAAAAATCAATCGTTTGGATAGCTGCAGAAAATTGTAAATTGGAGCTTGCGTTATAGTAATATTTTTCTTAAACTGCACAATAAATGCTACGTAACATCACGCCTGTAAACCCCGAAGGAGTAGGCAGAGGAGTGTAGTACACTCCCATGTTTCGCCAGTTACGTTTAAGTCCCATGGAATAGGCGGTGAGCCTATGGCGCAATAAATGCTGCTATTCAAAATGAAGACTAAGTGGTTGGAAATACTAAATTTTATACATACTTAGATATTAAAAACTATAAAAAATATTTAGGAATATACTCCCTCGGAACTTATTTTCATGTATTTCCTTTGTATTGTTAAGTTTTTTTGCAAAAACTCTTAGTTTATAATTTGTTGCCACTCCGTGCATTGCACATAATGCCAGTTTTTTATACCGTTTTGTAGTTTATCATGTCTTGGCCGTAGCTTCGTACCCTACATTTTTAATGCTTTGGTATTTATTCATGGATCGGTAGTATTATCTTGTAATAAGTTATATTTAATATTACAAAAATGCTCAAGTGTTGGTCTGCACAAATTTTTGTATATAATGTACATACAATATTATCAAGTAAAAAAAAAATTGTGCTTCATTTATTGATACTTACTTCATACTTATAAATTTGCATTTTATTTTTTATTTTCACATATTACCGAAGTTAATGGACAATTCAAAAAGTATGATCAAAAAAGTAAAAATGAGGTGGTGAGGTTGCTAGTGTCAAAAAATACTGAAAGTTGGAAGTCCTATTTAAAGAGGTATAGTGACCGCATTTTTTTTCTTTTGGTCATGCTCTATTTAATTTAATCACTCTTTTGTATAAGCAATCATTTTCTATTGTAGCTTTTTTACTATTCGCATCATAGGTACAACAGGGTGCCAAATTCATGTAAAATTTACTAGATACTGTGAAAATGTACTTTTTAAAAATACCTTATGTTATTAAATATTGTAATGGCTTAGATAGTATTAAATATACTCTATATTTTTAGGTGGGTCTTTTATTTTAGTAACCATTTCGAAAGTATTATTTAAGATCAACAAAATAAAAATTGCTACACTTAAAATCCCTTAAAAGTCCTAAAAAAGTTAGCTACGTCTGTTTTATCATAAAATTCACGGTATCTTTTTACAAGTTTATCTTCTCTGAAGGCCGTTCAAAGATAATACTAATCGACATTTCAATAAAATAGGCGTTCGAACTAAAACTAAAGAATCCAACCCAATATGTGTTGTAACTTCATCGTACTTTCTGACGCATCGAACACGGACAGTAGATCAGATACCTACTTTCAGAGAAACAATAAACTACCAAATTAGACATTCATACATTTCTATGCAAGTCCCAGGACATCCTGACCCTACCATAATTGTCCTAAACAATAGTGAATTAATCAGTGGATCACCAAAACATTAATAAAATGCACGTGAAAATTTTAAGGTTTATATATTCTTACCTTGTTAGGTCTGCTTACAATAATTGCAAATTGTACGTTACATAAAAAAATCACGATTTTAAATAGTAGGTATTGATAATGAAAAACGAATCAAAAATCAAATAATAATAAAACAGTAAGAACGGAGTTACAAGGATGCCTGATGTTCTTAAAATGAATTCTTTTTTTAAATAATTAAACTTATGCTGCAAAATGCAAACCAGCAGCGGTCAAAATACAATTAACACTAAATAATACAAAAAATCCATTGTATTTAGTGACGCTTAACTACAAAGATTATTTGCGATATGTCGGTGGGAGAAATCCATAAGCATTTCTATGAATAAATCAATTGCATAAGGTTACTAAGGCTTAATCTAACTAGTCTACTATTAATTGATGTCCATTTGCTAATCTAATCATTTCCACGTGATTAATCTGGAATCGAAGTTAATCGGAATGCTGTCCCATGAGTCCAGTACTATCTTACTGCATTTAATACGTAAGCATCATATACATTGCATTTTATGTACCTTTATCTGAAGGGGTTAGTGATATTTTATTAGTAATTCATTAACTGAAATCATACCTACACACAGCTCTTGATCGTAAAGAGAACAGGTAGATAATACGGGATGTGTTTTGGGTGAGTTGGTAAATATTACTTGGTTGGTAATATTTTGCATAGCCGCAGTGGGCAGGGTGAGGACTTGACTTTAAATCAATCAAATCTGTACTGATGCCAATTTTGGGGTTGATGCTTTATTGCTAATTGAAATAACAGATAACTATTACTACCGGGTCGATAGTGTACCTCGATATCTATCTATCTTCGTAGGAATTCGTTGGATTAATTGTATGTTTGTGAATTTCTGACTACAGTAAAAATATACTCGTAAGTAGGTAACGATGTTATGAATGTCTAGAAATTCATACTATATTAACAGACAATAAAAGTCCTATCCTTAAAGTCCTGTTCAAGGTCGGCCGCAGGTGTCTATGGACAGCAGTGATTGTTTATGACTACTGTCTGCGTGTTTGTTACCCTCTTTTCTTAAAAATGTACAAAATCTCATTCATTACGAATTACTACGATTAAAAAAGTATGAAATCTCATTTACTGCGAAACCATAGATAAAATATTCTAATTAGACACACAGTAAGTCCACGCAACTGTATGTACCTACTTCTGAAATAATCAGATATCCAATTAATGAATTTATTATCATTTGCTTTATCAAATATGATACTCGAAATTAATATTGATTTATATTCAGAATGATTTCATTCATGACATACTAAACTGAAACCGCGATTCGAATCGAGTGAATTCATAAATGAAAATGAGGCCCAATTGCTTCACGAACTGTTTCTCCTCTGTAATAAACAGGACGCCGTGGATCTGTAAAAAGAAAACGTGTGAAAAAGCATCCGGCGAGCTTTTTGTAACTATTGGTGAAAGCATTGGAAGCAAAAAGATTGAAGAACAAAAAAACAAGACGGTGTCCGTACAGACTGGAGACGGGGATTATGAGAGCAGGGGCGTTTATAATAGATTCTTTCAGAATGTTGAAAATTCCAACAATGACTGTTTAGTTGAATGTGCTGATGGAATGATTATAGTGGAACTCGAAAGTGAACAGTTTTACGAAGGCAATAGTCTTCCTGAGGTAAGTCATTATTTTAATATTGTCACTCTAGTACCAGAGAACACCGATTGCCAAGAACTACCTTTCAATATCCATCGTTCTCTTCACAAATAGGTATACGCCTATTTCAAGGATTTCTCAAGCATCTAACCAGGTAAAAGTATGCAAAATACAGTTAAGCTACCATTCAAAAGCGTACGAACTCCTACCCCAAACTATCTATCATGTTCTGACTCCTGCTAACATAATGTTGTCTATTATTGTTGTGGCCTCGGTACGACCACCAGAAGCTGGTGTACTCAAAAACACAGAATTGTTAATTATGTCGATATTTAATGTTTACAATTATGTTGATGTTGATGACTGTTGCTTACGTTGAAACATAAACACAAAGTAGTGCTGTGTGGGCATTTCTTTTCTTTTTGTTAAAAGTAATAAGTACGTGTGGACCAACCCGCTTTTTGCCAGCGTGACACACTATGGCCTTAACCCTCTCAATAAGAGAGGAGATACATATTCCAACAGTGGAATAATAAATGGGTGGATCGTTATTTTTAATACGTGTGGAATCATTACAAAAAAGAATAGTAGGTAATTTAAAAAACGCATTTAGCAAATAAGCGACATGTCAGAGTTTCCAGTCTCTGAATTAAAGTGCCTACTTTATAAGTTCTAACATGATTTTGAAAGTTTAAAGTGAAAGCAAATTTATAAAACAGCACAGAAACTGCTTTGCTGCAAAATACATAGGTACCGTATTCTTATATGTCTATGCCATATTAAAAACAAATTAAAATAGAAGAAGCATTCCGGGTCTGTGACGATGGAGTTATTTGGCTCTCGGTGCTTTATACGGAACCTTTAAAGACTTGACGTGACGATATAATAAGTAGTGAAGAATAAATTGTCTTACAAACCTGTAAGGATTGCTTTTATGAATACACTTATTTAAACGCCCATAAAGATAAGATACATTAATTGCGATTTGTGATAGGCACAAATATACTAGCCTTAATTAAAACAAAAGTTGGCGAAGCATAAGTAACAGTACCGATAAGTACGTACATTGCCAGTGATAGTACGGCGCTCTAAATAGTCTATATTTGGCAACAGTTTGAGCCTGCGTGTAATAGCACTTGGACTGCAATCGTTGCGGGTGTACAGTTAGTACGAGCCAAATCACAGCCGCTTCGGGTGCTTAACGGGATTTTCGTCTAACACTAAGGTTTCTAGTTGTACATATAGTGATAATGGAAACAGAAAAGGAAGATGAAATGGTTATTGTCTTTTTTATTTACTCATAAAACTACTTGTATATGCACGTTGAATTGGAGCCAAAACAAAAATTTCCATCTCCAAAGCGAACAAAACATAGCTATTATGAAAATTGAAAACAAAAATACAGCAACGGAACAATGAGGAGTGTGGCCCGCTACGCCCATCAAAAGTTTTCCGATTGCAGTTCGCCAGAATGTTTCGCAATTACGTCTGTACATACATTCGTGGCGAATGTGACGGCAGTAGTCAGATTAATTAGATTGATGTCCAAGTAGGGGTGTCAGTTAAATAATAATGGTGTGTGCGTGAAGTGGTAGGGCGGTAGGGCGACGGCGGCGGCTCATTGAGGAGGTCGCGGAGGCACGGCGGCGGCGCGAGGGCGGCGTGACGTCACGTGCGCGTCTCCTCGCGCACGCGCCCGACTATCGAGCGGCATGTGCCACTCGCAGCCGGCCGACCGCTCCGCCCGACCGAATCACACTTTTTTATTTTCCCTCCGAACGTAGTTCCGTTACATCTCTATTTTAAAAGAGAATCACGTCCGAGAGTCGCATCCTCGTCGATAGGAGCACGTGGAACGGGCGCCGACGGTCACGCGATCCCACCGTGTTGTCTGATCGAATCCAAAATGGCAGGACGGAGCGGTGTCGGGAGCCGTGCGCGAGCCCGCTTCTGACCGAACGGTTTTGTTCATGGACGGTATGTGTCTCGTTATATAAATGTTACGCAAGTTCAGGACGGAGTGGCCGCGAGAAGGTGCATCTGTTGTTACGGCGGCTGGGTGCGGGCCGACGGTGCAGTGAACCGTGGTGCCCATGTAACACGCTCGAGGACCTGCTACTACCGTGAGTACGACTATACACGCCCTCGGCGCATCACTATGTACATATAAAACTAATTACAACACAACTACGGCGATCTACTACGATGCAACGTGAAAACCATGAGATAGTTCAAGGAAAATCTCATTTGAGTTCGTAGGTATCGATCGACTCGTTATCTGGAGCTCCTGAAAACTGCTCTTTGTTGGATTACGTGCGTTGTGATACAGATAAGAATATAAAATGCTGGATATTGCCTATGTGTGTGTTCGATTATACTACCAGTATACTACGATATTCGTGTGGTATTATTGGTTACGCTGGATTTGATTCGCACCCGTCAGTCAACACTTATCGTCTAGTCGTTTGTTCGTGGCAAGGGCTTTATTGATCTCAGACTTATTGTTTTGAACAGCCCTACATTTTTGATGAACTTGGCACGGCTGGCAATAAGGTTATAAGGGTCGTCGTTTGCTACCCACACACTAAATAATATATACTTATATGAGACATGTAAAGAGAACATTAGACATGTTAATTCAAATTGTAGCAGTATAGCTTGCTTAAAATTAAAATAGTTTTGTCTTGAAAATTGTAGTAAAATTATTATAACACATGTAAATTGGCTAATTAAACATTTTATACTAAAAATGGAAATTACACATAGCATAGAACACAAGGAACGTAAAGGAACGTACTTTGTAATAGTAATGAATTTGTACTATTTAGTACAATATGATGATTAGGTATATGTATGAAGGTTTACAAAGATGTGTTACACGAGTACCTCAAATTTTAATAGCTTAAAATCCTTGTAGCTCACGGTTTTATGGGTCGCTGTAAAATATTATACTTAGTAAAGACATTATTTTTAAAACAATAACCTAATTTTTAACAAAGGACCATTCTATCAAACATATAAATTACAATATCTTTGCATTCTGTGTATTAAATATGGATGTATATTATTTCTTATTTAATTGTTAACACAAACATTTTAATATATCCCACAAAATATATTTAAATATATGTTGTGTTCAACCGATAAAGTCTAACTCCCCCTAACGATATCTCTCTTTTGTAATACAAATCTTTTGTAAATGATTCGTGTCACAGAAATAGCAAATAATAATCGATACGGGAGACACTATTTAGTTATTATACCTATAACATATTATTTATTATAATGTCCACGTATAAGTAAAGTAGTAAGTAAATATTTTGTGAAGTTACTGCAAGAAATTGTGGGGTTTCTGACTTGACCTGATAGCGATCATCTGTCGGATAATGTCCTCCTGTAGTGACCAATAAGAATTAACCGGTTGTCTAAAGAAACGTCGATAGCCGTACTATGCTCATCTTCATGAGAGAAATGAGGTCAGGCGTGATCTTTTATAAAAGACTGCGGCCGTAACATGCCGTATTTGAATATAAGTAATTGCAGATATCAAATGCGAAAATATGGAACCTTATTCTACGCAAAATAACTGCACACAGTTCAGTAATAAAATCGGTCAACGTCCTTTTGGCTCGGTAACAAGTTACTGTGAAATATTCAAGATTCCCGGACGAAACACGCGCTTCGTGCCAAACTGCGCCATTGCGAGACAGTATAATTTTTTAAAACAGCCTCACATTACTGTAGTTTTGTTCGCGACGTTTTTCAACTGTGAATTGTAATTGCTCTGAATACATGAAAGGTTGATTGTAATGGTTTCAGGTTTTCCGAGAGCTGCGTTCGCTTGAATACGGTAACGAGTTTCTGAACAAAGAACCGATTCTCATGTTTAGATTGAACTGAGTGTGTGCCGTCTTTACCATATCAATTATGCTGCTGCAATCGAAAGGGTGGTCATGTAAAAACATATAAAATGAAATGATAAGGGGGTTGTTACTTCAAACAAGATTTCAAAAGTATTTAACTAACTAAATAATAACATGGCGTACCTTCGTGCATTATATTCTAGAACTTAAATACTATATGTTATGAATTTATTTTATAGTTTTAGCAGCAGTGATAGCCTCGAATTTGGCCTCTGATTCTGGGGGTGCTGGGTTCAAATCCATAGCGCACACCTCTTTATAAAAGTGCGTTTTTAATTTAAATATCACTTGCTAACGGTGAAGGAAAACACCGTGAGTAAACCTGCACACCTTAAAATTTATAAAAATAATTCTAAGGTGTGTGGAGTCTGCCAACCCGCACTTGGCCAGCGTGGCAGTCTATGGTCTTAACCCTCTGCATGAATGAATGATGGAATGATAAATGGGTCGATTAATATTTTTATTATTTTACAATTTTGGTCCAAATAACTGTGGTCGTATACTCGGAGATGCTGATAATTTTTCTTCCGTGTATACAAAATTGGTCAAATGTTCTTTAGATATAGATAAGTATATCTATATATGTATATCATATATTATAAAGAGGTACGGAAAAACGGTCTCTTTGCTGTGCCCGTACAATATCAGGTCTCTAATGTACCATTTCATCACTGTCTTCGTCCATCCGCTTTTCACGTTATCGTGCCTTTGACTGTTTACTTGGTTATATTTATCGCTTCTACTACATATCTCGGTATCGCTAAAACGACGTCTTTTTTGATAGGTATACATATTTCGTTTCTTGGGGCTCAAATTTCTATTTAATCGGTTTGTTCTTGGTTTCTTTGTGCCTCTTCGCTTAACGTTAAACGTTTTTAGCTAATTAAAACCGTTCCGTTACATACCTTAATCTAAATTGTTTTTTTCCATCATAGATATTTTTGTATTTGTATTAACATACCTTCAACCATTGGACATCAAGAATATATATATACAAAAAAGAATATATATATACCTGTATTCGTCATTCGGATGTCAGTTCAACTAAGGATGGAACCAAAACCTCCTGTTTAGCTAATCGACAGGCGATTATTGCGCTGAATACGTTATCATAATATGTATTTAAAATTACCATTCAATTCCAAATAACAGCCTTTTCTCCAATCCTGAGAGTCCCAAATATGTAAACCAAATTTGCTTCTTCGAGATCCCCGAATTTCCCACTTCATAATAACAAGCTTTTTTATCGCGGCACCCTTTTTACCAAAAACATGATTGATCGGTTCATAAGATGTTAATGCATGCGGTCGATTCTCAAGCTCTCATTGTACGTAGGTTGAACCCTTGTCATCCAAATAATGACATCCCGTCTAGACACTCTAAAGAACTGCAGATAAATCTACCTAAATGCGTCTAGCGTACATTCATATCTGTTACTGAAGATTGATCTCTTATGTATCATAATAAAAGTTCTGCAGCGGTTTAAATAGAAAATGTGTTTAAGTAATTTCTTTTTTGGGTAAATAGACTGTAGGTACTCCAAACGAGACTTGTCTTTTTATGCGTTTATAAGATTGTCTTCAAAATAACCACAATTCTGTATTGTAACCGGATTCAAAGTCGGTACTTACACGTTTCTGACTGGTTACTAGTTTTTAATTTGCTTACACTTCCCTCCGCTGTGTAAGCATAAGTACATTTCTATATATGGACTTAGTTAAATATTTACATACATATATGGTATGCTCATGCTTTCATCTTCAGTTTTCTGTCTTATTTCTTCATGAGTTTGTATCCGTTTCATTAGCTATTTCTTTTTAACTTGTTTCACAAGTCATAAATATAATAATTTTACCTTTTACATAGAGACTTTTACTTACGGATTAAAGTTATTTCTTTATAGATACAGGCCCGCTAGCGAATCTCCTCTCGTCAACTACCGTCCAACGTTTTATGCCAAATGGCTGGCTGGAGGTCGACAAACGCTTAACGATGAAATTATTTTTTGATGTATCTCCCCTAATAGGATTAGTCAAATTTAACCCAAACTATAGTTACAATAGTTCTAGCTTATGATATTGCTGGCATGACATTGACGGGCTCATGTCTGTTCTTATAACTGGATTATGTTTGGAGGAAACAGAGAAATGGGCAATTCATAACGCTGCATGCTGCTGCAATCTGTCCTTGTATGTCCAGTAATCTTTGAAATAGAGTATAAGCCTTGTGCTTGCCCAGTACTAAAGAGCAAATCCTGCCTTCTTCAGTGAAATTTCTAATGGTCTACCGACCCATGAACGCTATGGACGTTGAATTTTATGTAGATGTAATGTATCAAGCTAAATATGTAATGGATTACAAAATATTTAATTATTTATACATTAAAATTAGAAATGCGCTAAGGACAAATTAAATAATACCTAATAACGATATCTGACAGTCGATTCTGTGTGGATATTGATATGATAAGGCAGTTATTAAAAAATCAAGGAATGAAATTCATCCGACTTATTTAATAACGACAGTCATTTATTAAGACTTTTTATGAATAAGTGACCCAAGAGAACCGTACTTTCTTACCTACTATTTAGATTATTTCTGAAAATAAAAGAGAACTATTCTTTGCGCTACAATTGAAAAGTCGCTTCTCGTCACGGGCCATTGTTTTGGTGACCTTCTAAATATTTTCAGAATGCCTCTGAGATATCTTTGCGAAGCATTTACTTTACATAAATCTGAGTTTTACCTACACGCTTATGTAATGTTCGTGACAATACAATATCCTCATACTTGGAAAAGATCCAATGATATGAATCGAAGGTTTTGTCGTTTCACAAACATTACATACTTGCAATTATATTTTACGTTGTTACAACTGATGGTATGTTTCTTTTATTCCCATTACTTACTTTGTTATTACCAACATTGTCAAACCAGGGCCGTTATGGGGAAAGCAGAGAGTGCCGACTACTTACGAAATATCGGTCTCCCTACGAATCTGAGGTGCTTTTTTAGATGCGTAGATGCTTTCCATATTTTCGTCGTGTACATATTATTACAGTATGATGTGGTATTATGATGTTTAACACTTTTACAGATAAGTATCTATTATTAATTGGCTTAATGAACCTAAAGGAACCCCCTCCATAAGGTGGCTTATGGTAAAAAGCGGGGGGCACGGAGGCGTGTCATGTAGTCGTACATTGAGTGGATCGATTGGGAGCAAATAAAAACCAAATGTTATTTGAAGTTCTGCCATATCAGGGTATTAATTTTAATGTATTACATGAACGCATTATTATTTAAATGGATCTCAGATTTGATTTCCAGTAAAGGCAATCAAAAAATTGACCAAACTGTGCGAATTCAAATTACGGGAATCTTTGGTGTAGGATTACGAGCCAAAAGATGTATTTGAGAAGTATTAAAATAAAAATCTAATTTTATCGATGAAATGGAAAAATGTACACTTTTAAAATCCAAAGAGTGAATTACAGATTGTATTTCCTATATACACTTGTCTGTTACAATATTCAACTTATTGTTACCTATGAATGATTTTCCTTGAATCACATAAAACTATATGGATATCGCTGCAGATATCGATATTTTGATGTATTCGGCTGAAACAAATACAACATAATCGTTATTTGCCAGTGTTCGATGCTTGGCTCAATTTCTCGTTGGCACGTGAGCGAGTGTAAATTGACTGCGCCAATAGAAATTCGTTTTATTGAAGTTCCTTCTTTGAATGTAGAAAAGGTTTACAGTTCTCCGCTAAGAATTCTGATATTTGAATTTCATACAATATTCACCTTAACCGAAGAATGTTTTGTGAGCTAATTAACTTCGAAATTTCTTATCTTTGATACTTATAAGTCGTGCCATATAAAGTTATATTTTAAACTTGCTATATATTTACGCAATAATATTAAATAGAAGATTGGGGTGCGAGTGGAAGAAGTGGAGAAGATTGGGGTGCGAGTTTGAATGGTCGTTACATCTATTGCTGCTGCTTAACATCTCTTTTCTAGAAGAAAGGCGAGGAAGAAGGAGTAGGAATGCGGCGGGATGGACGCATAGTATCAAGATTAGATATTTTTGGATGAAACTTGAAACCTTTTATAGTTTCACGACTGAACACGGCCTCCTCTCAGAGTTAAAAAGGTCATAATGTGGTATGTCGGCCAAATGTGGCTTGGCAGTCTTCACACCCCTTATAGAACATTATGGGCGCCTCTAAAGTGTGCAGGTTTACTAACGATGGCGGAAACTACACAGTTAGAGTTTTGTTGGAACAGAAACAGCTAACGGTGTGGTACTAAAAGAGAGTATTAAACATGTATTACATATATTGTAATCAATACATATTGTATTGCCTGCCTCGTTGGTCAAGCGGTTGTAAGCACGACTGTCGATCGGGAGGTCCTGAGTTCAAATCCCGGGTCGGGTGCTATTGGATTTTTCTAATTTAGAAATTCTAGTAGTGACTTGGAGTTTGGAATTGTGCCCGGTTTATGACGATAGGCTCGCCACAATGGGACTTAAACATAACTGGTGAAACGTGGGGGTGTACTACACTCTTCTGCCTACTCCTTCGGGGAATACAGGCGTGATGTGACATTTGTAATACATAGATATTGTATTCAATACATATTGAATCAAGTTTTTTTTCTTGAAAACGTATTCTTAACAAGCATTTCATTTCAGTTCATTTCATTTCATTTCCAATATTTTCTTCGCTGAAACAATTATTGGCTGGTTTGAGTGTATCAATAAGGTCCTATGTCACAAGGCACATATCGGTAATTAGTTTCAGATATGATTTACCAACTGCGTCTGTGAGATTGAAATTTTAAATTCATGCCATAAAATCTATTTTTATTCTTTATTAAATTATACAAACAACTCATGCACGTTTTTTCGAGAGAAACTCATCACAATCTCCGGCACGACCCCAGTGCGATCTGATGAAGAAAGATCTCAGTTAAATCTGAAACTATTCAGGATATACCGAAAATCTGTGAGTTAAGCTGTCTCAGTATCTTTACAATATAGTTTAAAAGGGACATACATACGACGCAGGTCATGATTCACAAGGATTGGATGTACAACACGGTACATCCTCTGTAGATTGTTATAACAGCCGACATCACGTCGAAGACTCCTTTTGTTCTGGCAATCTAAAATCTCGTTATATATGCACAAATTACTAATAAATAAACGTAAAAGCCGCGTACGTGCTTACATAATATCGTTGTATACATAATTCGTGTATATAGAGTGAACGGACGCGAGTTCTCGAGGCTTGCACGTCAGCTTTTAATATTTGAGTGGCTTGCGTGTTTCGTACAGAGCGTTTTCAGTGATTTCCTGTTAAAAGCCGCATGATGCGTGCACACCGGAGCCGTTGGTAAGCGTCGAGTGTATCTATAAAACGGTGTTTTCTACAGTAAAGGCATATTCAAATTCACCCTTTTGTTAATTTTGGGTTTTTCCGTTTCAATTATAGATCATACCTACTACATTTAAACTAGTAACCGAAACGCTAACTGGGTCACGGATTTCGACTTTAAACTTGCCGCGATTGTCATTATTAAATTTGTTTTAATAGTATTTAAAATGTTGTACTCATTTCTTGCAATATCAACGTCAACATCAGAATGAACATCAACATTTATAATAATATTAGTATCAACTTAGACATCTTTTTAATATCAATCACACTGTTCTGTATAGTATCGGATACAGGATAAGGACTAAGGACTAAGTTGCACTGCCTCGCGTCTGTTCCTACCACACCCTTCACAAAAAATATTGGTCCAATGAGACTGCTACGTACAAATATGTATATTTCCTGCGTAGAATTGTATCGTTTTGTTACCTACAGTAGCTTCATGTTTCCTGCTGTATAGTCGAGTGGCCTCTTAATTACATAACAAAAACGCTCCCCCATGTTCCATTCGGCGCAAACGCTAAGAACGGCTTACGGTTCAATGCCTTTATGTTCTGAAGAGAGCTGTAATCACATGAACGAGGCAGACATCCAGGCAGCGTTATTACGCTCTTTGTGTTTTTGCAAACGCGCACACAACGCTGCAATTTTCTATGTCAAATGAAACAAACATACCGCTTACATTCATCATAGAATGCATCTAGTATGGTATACTTTATGCCTCAAACCAGTCTTCACGAGTTTTACTTTAGATTGTTACATAACATGTTACCATGTGTTTACATATTTAGTTTGTGTTTAGTTTAGATATTATTATTATATTAAATCATCACAGGCTCCTTTCCGGTTAGGTTAGGCAGAGAGCAATGAGTGCCAAATACACCTATCTATGTCCGTAGCGTTTGTTCGATAAATCTGTGAATATTACCTGTATATTGTAACAAGTCCATACTAGTAATATAAATAGATTTTCGAGTCTGTGTGATTGACTGCTTTTTTTTGTCAAGGCTAAACCGATTTTTTACAAAAGTTTTATGTAGATGGTGTTTTCAGGCAATTTTTTGTTCACATGAGTAAAATCTTCCCAAGAACAAATTTCTATAGAAAATTTTATATAGAAAACGTTCATGTTAATATACTTATATTTATATTGTTTCCGAGCTATAAAATTACTAATCTAATTTTAATCATTTTACCATAATGATTAATAATTATAACCACACGTAAAGTAAATCATTCAATTTTTATATGTTCCCAGCAAAGCAAGCGAGTGGGCTAACAATAAATATACCTACATTTAATTATATAAATACATATTCTTTATACTTAGAACTTGTGCAAGCGTATATGGAATATTAAAAATGTTCTTTCAAAGAAATAAAAAGAGTAACAATAATAGTTTTTACAGAAATCATGTTATTTGAAGCCATGTTTCATAAGTTAAAGCCAACTGATTGAACGCATACAGAATTGCAATATATCATTCTAATTTACGACACTGTTTTTAGTTGTGTGTTACATAGCACTGGCTGCTTTGATAGTAATAGGTACCTTTTTCATGTCGACGTCATAATTTGTCAGAATATTTAAATATAGAATAAGAAAAGATAAAATAAAGAAAGATAAAATATTAATATAGCAATTGAAGAATGCGGACGTATTATATTTTTCTGTTCATCAAAACCAATTTCTAGAATATGTGGTATAAAAATTTCATTTGATTTAATACATTTCTTTAAAGAAATTTTTAAACATTTCAAGTAGAAAAAGATTTTATTTTTTAGGATCTTTTCATGTAACTAATACGAAGGCAGGAACGGACCATACGGCTTTGTCTGGTCGCTTCGTCAGCTAAAAGTTCTCTTTTGTCTATGGTATGAAGATCTTAATAGGAAGTGCATTCAACGACTAAATACTTTCGTTTTATTTTTAAATTTTCATTGCTTTTTTAATTACACTGCCACTGAAGATTTCTCGTGATTAATTAATGTTTCTATTTATTCTTGCCTTTGACTGCCGAGTTGGTCGAATTGTTGAGAGCGCGACTGCCGATCGGGTGCTCCCGGGTTCAAATCCGGGGTCGGGTACTGTTGGATCTTTCTAATTTAGAATTGTCAAGCAGACAATTCATACGGAATCTTAAATCGAACGTACATGACGTCAGTCAAATATGAATTTCTATTTCGAAAACTAGAATTGAACAGATCTGTATCAATTAAAGCTAACAATACAGAATGAAGAGAGAAGAACATGATTCGTTACATACGATACAATAATAAAAACCTACTGTGACGTAAAAAGGAGGTTTAATTAGAGAATATTTTAATCAAAGTTGTATCTCATCAGTGCAGCTTCTGTAGTGAGAAGCAAAAATAGGTTCTTTTTTATCAAACCTCACTTAGGGGATTTCACTGTATTGCGCTTTATTTTCTAGCCCGAGCTTGACATCACGACGTGTTTGGTTATTCTATGAAAAACAATGGGCACTGCTGCATTTAATTTACGTGGCTTTATACATATGAGAGGTGTGGAATAGTGCGAGGTGTTATCTATTAAACTGAAAATTCGTTGCAATAGAACAATGTAGCCAAAAAACTACAGACTGAGCAGATGCGAACATGATAAAAGTAGATGGACACTTCGTGAAATGTAAGGTTCAACAGTGCTACATTAAAACCTCTTGCCCAACCTTCCGCTACCTACACGCGACTGTCTCAAGCAAGTGGATGTAAATATCAAGTTTCTTTGAATCAATGAACAATGTCATGTGTAGACATGAATTTCTTAATTACACTTCCTTTGAAAGAGATCCGTGACCACGATAAAGAGTTGATGATGATTATGATAAGTGATTTGTTCTTTAGATAAATTGATTTCATACTTTACAGGTTTTGCATTCTTGCGGACGGGTACGAGAGACAAGACGATCGACCTTCAGTGTCGCATAAATAATTGTCAACAACACCATCCCATTCGTTGTTTCACCTTTGGACTAGGTGCTC
>DWME01000950.1:0-28135 GCA_018244795.1 Parelbella ahira ahira
GAAACATGATTGAAATAGACATTAGAAGAAATTTGTGAAATAAAGCAGTTTCAGTAATTAAGAGGATTTCATCGATTCCGTGTTAATTACTTTCAATTTATTGCGTTCCATATTGTTCTCCATAATGTTTCATTATGAAAAAGGGAATGGAAGAGACTTTAACTATGCAATATCCAATAATGCGTAATGTGTAAATACATATTGTATAATGTAAAATCATATGTAAATATGTAAAGTCACACGAATGTAATTTCTACTTCCGTTATTAATACGTTAATTTAGTACCGCTTGTACATGCAAAGTAAAATGCTTTCCACTTTTCCTGTATTACGACGGCGTGCCTAATGAACTAATAAAATTGCATGTCCAAATAAATTAATAGGTAGTATTGTGCTTATCGCTTGGTTGTGTTTCATGCATTTCTTTGAGCAATGAGATATGTTGGAATCAACACAACGTATATGGGTAAGTTGATTATATTCGTAAGATGTTTAATCTCTTTACATTTAAGGAGAATGTAATTTAGACAAAACTCCACATGCAAATCTGACAGGACAAGACATACGAACACAGCACCCGAACACTGCGTTACGTTGGCAGCGATAATTAACTTTCTATTTTATCGATTGTCCAAAATATTCCGGAACCACTTTCCATACATTTTACATTCTGAAGGACGAGAGAAATTATAGTATCACGCCTACATATATGCGCTGCGGCACTCGCGTTGAATTGGAATTAGATTGAAAGCAAGAACAATAGATAATATTTATTGATGCAACGGCCATGGGCTTTTGTTATTCATATTAGGAATTAAAATTATGACTAATACCGGTGATTCACACACACGGAGTAGAGGTAAACAGTGAAACTTAAATGATTTCCTAATAATGTTGTTACTATTACCGAAAAAAGTATATGATTACTATTTAATTACAAATCGCTAACAAGACTTTCTCTTAACACCACTGATTGAGCAAAATATCGACAACTCCCCTACTGTCTAGTAACCCGATTGTTTATTAACTTTGTAAAGTACTTCCAGGCGGTACCGCGCCGTAGCGTAATATACTCACGGCAATATAGACAATTTGTACATTAATATAGTCAATTAATTACAGCAATTAGTGTTAAGGCTTGTGAATGATTTATTAATTATTTATCGATCTGATCGATATTATTTTTATATTTAGCCCGGCAAGCCACCTGATGTTAAGTGGTCTCCGTCGCCTTTGATCATTTGCATCAACCGATAAGTGGCCAATGTGTTGCCAGTTTTGAAGAGAACTTAAAGAGAGATAATAAAAAAACATTACTTAACTCAGCCTATAGAAGTCTATATCCAAGTCCTGTACATTTGTGTCTAATTCCTAGACAATTGCGTCCAATTCCTAGATATCTGTATCAAATATAAAATAAAGCGTATAAAATAAGTCCCAGTGGTCAGCCACAGATATAACACCTGCGACTAAATGTATGTCATATGTCCGTCTGCCAATCAAACACATATAGTATGTACCTATAATTGCAAAGTCCTAAACAAATAATTGAATATAAGTATCTTATTGTAAGCTTCTTATGTTCAATGTATGACTACTATGCAAAAATACTATTCAAATAATAGAATTAAAAATTTGAGTATTAGTTGTTCATACATGTTATTACTTGTATTTCAACGGATCCACCGTAATTATAAGTAAGTTTGGATAAGTAAATTGTGGTTTGTTTACTTCAAGTATAGAATTAATTTATATCTTCGAGACGCGAGAACGAAATTCATAAATTATGAGCGTGACGTATATAAATAAATATTCCATTAATGTATAATTAAAAGTTCTGTATATTCAATTCTATACACTCAAAGTGTGAACAGCTTGTATGTACATATGTAATATGTTACAGATTAGGCAACAATAAAAAGGTAACCATCAAAATAAGCCTGACAAAACGGTCGCCACCACTTGACTGATATAGATCACCACCACTTTTCCGTAACGTCACCGCGGCGCGTGCGCAGCGCGCCAGTCGACCGCAGCTCGAGCGAGGCGCACTCCGCCTCCCCAGTGAACCAACCAGTGCTGTGACAGTGATGCTGGCGTGTGTACCCACCCTTATATTGTGATCGTCGATATGTTAATTTTTAGAACTGTGCACCGTATGAAAATGTATCGTAAGTTTATTTTTTTTTGTTTTCTGCTTATATCGAATTATTTGTTTCAATATATTCATATCGTTTTGAATTAGACATAGAAGTGTAATGAATTAGAATTTTTGATAAATTTAATAATTATATAAGGAAATATAAATCATTCAATAATTAAAAATCTAATATGAACATAACCGGGAATCGAATTAAAAAATCATACTTATGCGCTAATAGTAACTTGATATTCACGTATATTTTATTAAAGCTAAAATATTTTCAAACAACAAAATCTCGAAAAATTAAAGCCTTGAAAATCAACAAAATATTTTTAACCCTCAATATAACTGCGAAGAGTTTCGTTACAAGTAACTTTTTCCTCCGTCTCAAAATATACATTCTGATTTAATGATATACAGAAATGTAGGTAAAACGTGTAATTATAAAGACGATGGTAGTTATAGTACAATTATATGCGAGACCGTTAGCGGGCAGCGGCGCGTTCCGGAGAGCCTGCAGTGGACCGGAGGATTGGATACCGCGGTTTGAATGAGTGAACTCTGCATCCGGATTCAATTGTACATATCGATTTATACAATACAATACAAAAACTCTTTCTATATACCACGTAAGATAAAATTTCGGTTTGAAAAAGTGGCCTCTAAAACCGGATTCAATTATGTATGGTGATGCACACCACATAAAATATACAGATTGCATATTAATATATTTATCAATCAGTATACATTTTATTAAAGTCGCTTTGAGAATTTAATATTTAATCAGAGAGTAATTAATTTTTCTCGTTTACAATAACTTAAAATTAAATATCGTTATTGTTTACGACATAATTTCGTATTGCTTTGTTATATACCTTTCAATTTATGCCTATTACACTGCCTAAACCTTCGGGGAAGTACAGGCGTGATTTTACCTCATGATGTTGATGATAACATGTGTAATAACTCCTTAAAAAGGTAAATCTAAAATATGTATTTCGATACTTTCCCAACTGTTCAAGCAACTAAGTTGTAATTGTAGAGTTTGAAGAGTCTCTTATTAGATTTTTTTAACAGTACGAAGAATTTAATTGCCGTCTTTCTAAGCATCTGCTTTTTATTGGTTCTCCCTGATAACTAGGGGCGACTAGTACATAAATCCAAATAAGGCAGGACCAGTTGACGGTAGAGTGACAAAATGAGATCAAGTCTATGAGACAGTTGAACCGACCAACTTCTCTACCAATTATAAGTTAAAGACCTTACGTTAAACTAGTTCACTCGGACATTTTAACCCACATCTTTGTAACATAACGTACATTATGATAACTCGGCCGTGGGAGAAACAGTGCAGAGAAATGATAAGTGTTTAATTGGTATAATTTGCTAAATAAATATGCATAGCACATGAACATACTTAAGGATGCTATAAATTATTATTATTATTACAATTATGTAGTCGCACCATGTCCCTTATAAGGAAAGCAGACAGCACTGAACGCCAAATATCTCTTCTACCTTAACAGACCTTCTTTGCCTCTACAATCATCACTCTCTCCGGTTTCGGTTTTCGGTCTCGATTTAGATGGTACGGATTTAATAATAAAATTACTTTAATAATGCTCACATTTTTTCAGAAAATGTGGTGCTCCACAAAACCGCAGTTACCGTGTAATGCTGGTGTTATTATACTTTTGAATGCTGCTCGGTACAGAGGTAGAAGAGAGCTTTGATATTTTACTTCATCCACAAAATTACGTTCCTCGATATATTTTTTGTTTGCTATTATTTAACTGCGGGGTGAGATGTGGAATATATTTTTGTATCTTTTGTAATCGTTTTATTTTGTTTGTATTCCAAATTTTGTGATAAGTCACTCGCGAAATTACAGTAACAATTTGACGACAAATTTCCTAAAAATGCTTCAAACGATATCTATATAATGTCTTATTAAGTTTTCTACTTTGTTGATAATGTAACAAATCGTGTAAAACTAATACAAATTTTAAGGTTTTGCTTTCTCACTGACGTTGCTATTCGCGGGCTTTTCATCAAAACCATTCTTAGATATTGTATTATTGTATACAATTCAACTTATTCTGAATTAAATTGTTTATTTAAGTATAATAGAAAGTAAAATATCGGTTGTACAATTTCACTTTTATTGTCATGAACTTTGTAACTGTTATAACCTAAATAGGTTACAAGTATTGTTTAGGTCGCTATTGGCCGAAACATTGTGTTTTTGTTTATTCTATATATTTCTATCGTAATGTTGTTGGTAGGAAATCATAAATACTATGAAAAAGACTTGTGAAGAGTTTATTCCGACGTCAAGTGCGACTGGCTTTCCGGTCTCGATGTCGGTGATATTAATAGCAAATATAGAAATATAGAATTGTATAGGATAGTAATTACTATCCTAAACACAGGCGCGGCCAGATGAAAGTTCGACGCACTTACACAATTACACTTTTGTCACGGTCTGTTAATTTCGAAACATTAAGGGAACACAGGGCTATGGAATATCGCATCAACAGTATCAGCCATCTAGCTACCAATATAACATTTTATTAGGAAATTAATCCGTCATTTTAAGTAAAGAGATTCAAGTTATATTAATCCACAGTGAAATCAGGATCAAGTAACTATAATATTATGAATGTATATCATATTATTGGGATATGTCTAAAATGGGATCTTCTGTGACTAATGATGAAGGGTGAAGGAATTGTAAGACAATTTATAAATACATATATGTATAGTTAGAGGTATCAGGGATTGCAAGGACCACCTCAGTAGCCCAAATCAAGCTCACCTTGTCACAGTGCACTCTGCAACAGACGAGATTAGCACAACTTGCCTAAACACGGGTAAATTTCCTGACCGGAAACTGGCAGCAACGTAGGCCGTGCGAGAAACTGCGTTCCCCAAGCTATATTACCAGCGTGGAGATCATGGTATTAGGCCTATGCCGTACAATGTATTCAGAAAGGCCGGTGATAATGATGATGATACATAAATATGTGTAATAGATGTAAATGAGGAAATAAATGATGCGGATCGGTAAGTACTGTGACAATACGAGTTTTTATCTATGTAATTAGAAAGTGAGTTAGCCGTATTCAGCGGAAGTGCCACATGCACGCGTCTACGTGGCATCCGAAGAGAATTCTACGTGCTCTTACTCTCAGTTCCTGTACATAAAATGTTCTTTAAGTCTACACAGACAAATTAATTATATGTATACCAATATACTTAAATATTCGCAGTAAAACTTTGCTGATGTGTGTACTGTGGCTTGATAACTATCAAGCCACAGTACACACATCAAACAGTAGGATAATATAAACTGTAGTTCAAAATAAAGTTAATCGACCGTAAAACTCTCACTATAAGTGTAAATAATGTTTGTTGGAGGAGCTATCATGATCGTATCATATATATTCGAAATCTACTTTAGTAAAATTTGTTTAATCACTAGATTAATACGTTAAACATATCTTATTCCTGCCTATGGTCAGACAGCTGCTCGATTCTCTAATCAGTATTGACATGTTGTGGTAATTTTCATTTCACTGTTTCATTATCATCGTCCACTCTTATCGTTTCACTGTTGAACGCGAGTCACCTCTCAGAATGAAAAGAGATGAGGTTATAGTCCTCGTCACCGGCCAAATATGGATAGGCAGTATTCATAAGCCTTAGTAAACATGAAGATACTCTAAGGTGTACAGGTTTTGTCGCGATGTTTTGCTTCACGATTAATCCCCTTTCTATACTCCGATCTGAAAAATAAAATCTATCAATAGACAGATATTATGTAAAAACTCCGTAGACCTTACTAAGAGACAGTGTAATGATTTCCGTCTATGTAATATATATTATTTTGCATCGAAACGTGATTCTGTTTCACTCGGCAGGTTGTGGTTATGAGCCGGACTAGTTACATCGCCGTCGTTATTATGATAATGGGCGGATTACCAGCATAATAGTTATATAGCTGTTCTAAACTAGGGGTGCGTTTATTTATAACATTGGTAGTTAGGGATTGATGAACTTTTAAGTTATCTCGCTTTTTAATATATTAGTACATCCCTCCTTTCGTGACCATTTGTTTTCCAAAACCTTGTGTTTCCAGCCTATTGAAAGGAAATAAAATTTAAAACAAAAGTTACGAACCATTTTCTCGTGAATTTACGGAAAACAAAGTATTTTTTTTATTGAAAACTGTGCCTACTGGTCATTCTCTTTATACTTATTATTGGTGAAAGTCCTATAGAGCGCAATTTAATAAAACTATTTCATGTAGGTATATTGTGTGTTTAATCGCAATCTATTATTCAAAATAAACCAAACTATAATATAAAATGTAACATCGAATTGTAGAAAAAAATTATAATGATACCCATACCTAAAAATAAAATGGTGGTTATAATTGAGTGAATTCTGCAGTTCCACGCGGCTGGTCTCCGTCGCAGGCAGTTTATAAATTAAGTAAGAAATTTCTCCTATTTGTAGCGTTTCGGCCAATCCAAGACTCATTACTCTGGAACTCACTATACGTCTTGTTGTGTAGTAGAATACAGCAATTGTTGAATGAAGTTACACATGTGGACTTATTATTATTTAATTAATACGACCGGCTACATATAATATTTTACATAACCAGTCACATTGAATTTCACGTCTGTTTACTAAATATACGTAGTTTTTTAAGCTATATAGTTAATTCCTATATATGGTGTTCTTAATTTTAGACTATTTATATAAACCGTAAGCGGCTCGTGTTTTCACCAGTCTATCTACTCTAGTTAAAAGTATTACACAATCTATAACGTGTTATATAAAATATCAGGTATTATAATATCTCTCAACTACCTTTAAACATACAAGTGTATGTGCCGAATGGCGTAGTATACGAATTTTGTACCATGATGAAAACGACACTATTCTGCTACGGTAACTGACTTGGAACATTACCAGAAACATAGACGTGTTTAAACGTGGTATTGTGCGATGTTAATCGGACTAAACAGTAACTCTAGCGATGGTCTGATTTGGGATACTAATTAACTTTCACTAAAGGAAAAGCGTAGGGCTTAAATTGGCCGGATTACGCAATACGGCTCGGGTACGCTACGGACATCCCTTTGCGTCATGTTATGAGGAAAGTCGCTCCATAAAAATATAATGAATCGTCTTGTAAAATGCGCACGATGTCGTTTGTTTTATTGCTGTTGCGTAGCACGTTGTTAGAAATACATAACTATAAAAAGTAAAAAAACTCGCTTTTCATTCGCTCATTGGATATTTTATTACATAAAAAATGGATTATTCTATGGCATTAAGAGAAATACCATCGCGTGCATAGTAGTGCGTCGAAAATTGTTTGACAATAAAATCGACAAACTAGTTTTTTTAAAAGCATATTTTAACTGTCAAATCCATGTGTCAAATTAAACATTTAATCTTAATTGATTTCTTTAGAATTGAATCGTATTAGTGTTTTAACTGTGTCGTATTCCTAATTCAATTATAAGTAGAATGATGTATATACATATAGGTGCATGCATATATGAATTTAAGTTATAAAGGCCAGAAATAATCACTATTTCCATATTTTTTTTATTTCTTACGCCAAAATGGAACAAACTATTACACGAATGCATGTATAAGCAAGTTTAAACTTTCTGCAGTATTCATCTGTCAATCATGAGTTCAACGTAAGTGAATCAGCAACTCTTATGTTCCTGCAATCATTGATTTGGGATTTCACTTTTTTCTGTCTATACATTTCGCATTTTATTAAAAATGTTTTCTCATACATATTATTTCTATTGTTACAACGTTGCTGAGCATATATAATCTATGAAAAAAGTTAACTATAAATGTTTCCTGTCAAGCAAGAAAATTAAAAAAGAAATTTCAAGCCTCAATTTTAGTCTACAATGAGCCGTGACGTTGACTCCATCTCTCGGTGTTAAATTTGTTTAGTTAAAGAAAGCCGGCCACACGCTAAATGTAGTTGTGAAAAATCACGATGTACAGGTTAAGAAGTTTTAATTGAATGTTTGTCTCTAAAATATTGTAATAGACATGGTCGTTATAAATTCTACAATGAAAAAAGTCTGCTGGAAAAAATCTTAAAAATAACCACACATGCCGTTTTTTATAAATAAATATATGTGTTCGTTTACATTTTTAAAAACATATTTGAAGTATCACAGTGTACAATAACCAAGTAAATTGTTGATTGAAACTTAAAAATATATTTATAATGGTGCCAATTTAAATACATGTACAATTTGGCGATTAATGAAACCCCCATCATGTTTACTAATGTTATGTTAATACTAAAACAGTAAATAAACTTAGTGAGCGCTTAATATTATGTAGCTATTACAATACCCTAGTGCGCGACCAGCCTAATGAAGAAAGAAAGAAAGTGGTTGGTGGTCGTATCCGTCAACGAAGCGTGGTAATCTAATCACGTCGCCATGGAAAGTGGTGACTGGACGCTGGACGCGCGAAGGTCATGGACACTGCATGGTAATGATCCACGACTGCATGCTGCATACTTAATCCATTGCATGATATCTAAAGACGCCTCGAAAAGTCTATTATAAAGAAAGCGAATTTGTTTATTAGCAATGGCTCAATATATTTTGATGCCTTGCGATATTTTACACGAGACCTACACCGCCCTTATTTAAATCAGTTCTCGTACAGATAAAAATGATTTTTGTTGACAAGTACTTGGTAAGATATCAAACGTTTTAACTTAATAGTCAGGACAGTCACAATAGTAGAAATTATTGATAAAACTTATTCGATGTTAGAATTCGTTTTCAATGTAGGATTTGTTAGTTCTCCTTAAATTGTAATATATGAATTATCACTAAAAAAATTACATGCACCATGCGGAAGCACACAGAGAAACCTTGTTTCCATATTATGTGGTCATAGAACAAGGTATTTACCCCGTTAGCCAACACAATGTAATCACTTTTACTGCTACAAAACATTACAATTGATCACTCATTTCCCACACGGTCGTTAAACTTTTTACTTGACAATGAAAGTGAGCTATTTTGTGACAATGTCGAGTTAATCGATTATAAAAATATCGTGTGAAATTACCCCTGTAAGATAAGTCATCGAACTATAATTGCGCATTTTATACTAGAGTTAATAAATTAGTACCTACTAAATTAATAGAAAACAATTTTTAATTTGAAAAATATTTTTGTGTTGTGTATGTTGCAACTCACAAACGATCTCAAAAGCGACAGATTGCTGTCGCTTTTGAGATCGAAAAATAAATTGTTATTTTTGCATGGCAATCGGAACTATAGTGGTTTACATGCATTTCCGTACATTTACGGACATGTAAAAAAACCACGCGGCCAATATTGCGTAACAGTTGACAATTTTATCCAAAACCTATAGTTACAAAATTTCTAACAAATAGATTTGTGATCAGCCTAGTTCTAGGAATATGCATTTGAATAGTATGGTAAAGTAGGCCTTAAATATCTCTGCGCAATCTAAGGTGGAACGTTTATAGGTCATAGGCACGACGATATCTCGTAATAGACGTTAATTAATCATAAACTTGACACTGCGTGACAATGCATGTATCTCCCATGAAGATAAATCTCATGATTATAAGATAATATAACAAGTTAAAAGAGCTTTTGTTGTTAATTAATGTCAATTATTTAACAACAGATATTTTCATTTCGGGATTATGGTATTTAACAAGAAGAAAACTCTACATTAAGCAATGAAACTCGTTGAAGTCTTTTTAATACAAAAATTTTTCATTTTACAAATAAGTTTTTTGTTGAAGGTTAATGAACTTTTTAGCGACATGTTTATTAAGAAAATACTATATTGTATTTACAAAAAACAAACCTTGAAATTACATTACAATATTCAAAATAAAATTAAACGTGTGTGTGTACTTACATGCATATGTTGTACGCACGTAAGAAGTTATACTTCTTTGGCGTAACAAAATAAAAATCTTTCTAAACATTTTATCCTTCGCGATATCCTGTTTGTAGGGAAAACGACATTAATAATAAAAAAACACAAAAGTTACAGGTTGAAGCTGCATATACTTAAATTCTAAAATTGTATTTAAGTTTATGCAGCTTCAACCTGTGACTTTTGGGTTACAGTGATGCGCATCCATCTTAAATTACACTCTCATCATTTTTTCATAATGCGCCTACAGAAGTATAACTTCAATAAATATTTTAAGTAAACTAACTAACCAATCACGTACATGTTTGGAGCACAATGCTGTTGAGAAATCTATTTACTTAATAATACCCATAAATTTTTATTACCCTACTTTATTTTCTCATAGAACATTACAACTTATGTAAGTGTTGCATGTGAATTGAACTCGAAAAGAACGTATTTTTTTAAATACAGATCAGTAGGTTTGTAGCAAGTGGGTCGTTGAACTTTCGTGATTGCAAACGTTTTATTACTACTTTCTGTTATTCAATGAAAGAGGTTCATTTTAATCGTGTATATACACGCAACAGATATGCGTATATTATTAATTTTATAATCGTTAACTTATCTAAATTTATCATAACGTTTAGAAGCTAGATGCGGCAAGCGATGAACAGAACGCACAATCCCTCGTTAGTGGATGCATAATTAATGGACTGAGGCTGGCTAATGATGATGATGATAATGATAAGTTATTGTAAAATTTTATAACCTTCTCCTTAAATATTTAACTTCCGATCCTGCATATTTTTACACACAGACATCCAAACCTTAACATGATATTTAACCTTATCATGGACATTTGAAGCAAATTTTTTTTTTACAAAAACTGTTCTAATCTACTTCCTGTTTATTAAACGGAAAGTAATAGAGTACACACCAAATGCCTTAATGGTCACTTAAACACAACTAAACGATCGGTGGAGCTGGAAAGTGGAACTTTTCGCTCATCGTAAATTATTGGATAACGAACGTTTATTTCCGGTTTACTGTTATTAAACTCAATTTGGTATTTGATTCTCAGTAGTTATGAAAAATAGAAAAAAATGGCATTACTTTCTTTTAAATTTTGTTTACCATGCGAACAGTCGAAGTTAGAATATTAGAAATTTTAACCTTTTCGAACACATAAATAGGTATAAGAGATACCAAAGAAAAGTACATTCGGAGAAAAAAGAAGACATCTTATTTTAGTGTATTTCAGATGTTCTTATTTTCAGTATAATTAAAAGAAAACAATTAAATTCCTTTACCGTTTTTAATTTATTATATACTTATCTGTCTGAAAATTTCTTCATTATCTTCAACATCAACTCTTCTATTATCCCACTTTTAGGGACAGATCTTTTACATACATACATACATACCAGGCATAAATAGGCCTGGTCAGATCTGATCATTTTCCAGACCTGATCAGACCTAAAGACTAGCCTTTTCAGGTCTGATCAGATCTGATCATTTTTGCTCGGGCAGTCCTAATAGTTCAACAATTTTAATTCAAATACGCCTTTAAAAAAACAACCGTGACATAAAATCAGACCGGATATAACAACCGACTTAAAAACCGTAAAATACTTCCTCGTAATTTATGAATAAGAAGATTATTTGTTGTAACTTTCAAAAACTTCTTTTCCACTACCATTCATTGCAAGGTAACATCGTTACTATGTATAATGAAAATTATTTTTAGAAGACAACCCATACGAAAAACAAAGTTTCTATGAAATAAATGATATTAATATTTATTTTACATACATTCATTGTTTTCTCCTGTGAAATTATCATTTGCATAAATAACGTTCGCTCCACGCATTCGTGGCTGCGCATCAAATACTTAGTTAATGTAGATAGCTCTCAAGAATCCGTTATTATAATGTAAATGTTTTGTATGATTGATTAGAATTACCGCAGTTTAGTAAAATAAAGGTGGACATCGTTCTTTTAATTTACCATTGTACCGTAGCCTGAACACCCTCATTTTGGGAGGAGATTCGTGTCGGATAGTGGAATAATAAAGGATGATACAAATGATTTCGAGTACAAAGAATAAGTAGTGTTTTTCATTTATATGGTGTCTACTATATTTATATTAAGAAAAAGAAAATCGACCCATTTGTCATTCCAATATTGGAATATGGGTCTCCTCTCATCTTAAGAAGGTCAAGGCCATACGCTGGCCAAGTGCGGGTTGGCAGACTTCACACACGTTAGATTTTTTTTTTGTAAATTATAAAGTATGCAGGTTTCCTCACAATGTTTTCCTTCACCGTTAGTAAGAGATATTTAAACTTAAAACGCACTTTTTGTAAACAGGTGCGCACCATGGATTTGAACCCAGCACTCCCGAAGTGAGAGGCCGAATTGTTAATCGATAGACTATCACTGCTATATTAAGTAAACAAAGCTCTAATTACTTGTATACCTACATCATTTTAATGCATATTAACGATTTCGTTCTTGTGTATGTGAAATGCTTAATAAACAATCTTATGTAACGCCTAATCTAATCTAATATTCTAATGCCTAATAAACAGAATTTTATTAATACAACTGATGTGTGTTTCTAGTTCTGCCAAAATGGACGATCATAAAAATAGTTAACATCTATTTTTTGTCTCTTTTTGATGACAATATGTCTTTAAGATAATATAGCACCTGTAGTTCTCCGAAGATATCGGCTGAGAAACGTAGTACTTCCACGTTATATTAGTCTTGTTGTACGACCCATGAAATAGAGGGTGAGAACGTTAGACTATAATTATTACAAATAAATGGGTATAGTAAACACTACACGTGTAAACTGTAAACAAAAAGACCGGGCTGCCAGTACAGGCCAGTTAAGTTAATAGGCAATGATTTAGAAAAAACATCTGAATGTATATTAGCTGTACATAGTGACGCATGTGCTTATTTGGTGCAAGATGCGATGTTGAAGAAAAACAACTTTTATTTTCGACGCTATAAAGCCCACTTTTATTTGTTGGCACGCTGCGTGTTCTCTCGAGCGAGATGAAGGCATAAAAATGTGGTTCGGAGTGTTTTCTCGCGGCGAATAGCTGGGGTGAAACGTGCCACGGTCTGTGGAGCAGCGCACGTCATGTGCGATACTGGGGGAATAGCATCTAGAGATAGATCGATAGATAGAGCTACGGAGCTCGCTATATTTAAGGCTGATGCAAAAGATTAATCTAACTATTGCAGATGATCATCATTATCTATCAATAAACCATAGCAACACAACTACATAGCTACAAGATGAAATGTATATAGAAGAAGCACGGCAATTAGGATGGGAATTTTTGACACTTGGTGCCTCCTGCCTACCCAGTAAGGGACATTGCGTGATGATATAATAATAATAATCTTAACTCTAGAGTAGTCGTCAATGTTTTAAGGAAATATTTTTCCTTTCGCGTTTTTGTATCTTTATGTCTCCCAAGGCAGAGTAGTCCAAAATAAGTTTGCAGGAATACATTAGGTATTTAAAAATTTTGTTCTTTCAACACTAAAATCCATATCTCATAGCATATAAGTATTGTTTTCTGTAAACAAGCTCTAATCAAATGTTATTTTTTATTAAATGTTTTTACCGGATGTAAGTCAACACTGACAGCTTACCGGTAAACTGTCAGTTTGCTGCAAATCTATATGTACTATGTCAACTACATATCTATACTTATTCTAACCAACAAAGAACGCATCGAATGGGATTATTTTTAAATACTTATTTCTACTTGTAATAATTAAGTCAATTTAGGTCTTCAGTGTGATACTTGTTATGTTCATTCCATATACAAACATATAACCCTATTATTATAATAATATTTCCGAAAATCAAACTTCTTTAAAAACTGAAACGTTGAAAATTTTCTCTTTTCATTATAACACGCACAATGTATTAACTACTGTTCTATATGCAAATGACGGTGCTAGAGTAATAAATCTTAAGAATATGTAGAATTATTCATTTCGATCTTTCGTTTTAATCACCTTTTCGCACGTCTATATATGTATGTTCGTACACACGAAACGCCTCTAGCAGAGACATACACGAGCAAACTTACAGGCAATCAATATTTTTTATGTTTCTGTGATACATATCTTGTTCACCTATTGCGCAAATTACCAATAAATTGCTTATCAGTACAGCCTTGCGTGACATTCGACTTGTTTGTAATTCTTTTTTTTTAACTCTATTGTCTATGCGCCATTTACAGTAGATACTAATGTATGTTACACTAGCATATTTCACAATTTATGTTAAGCCACGCTGCTCCAATATACATATATTGACATAATGAAGATTTAAGGTGGACTAGTGACAAACGGGTTTAAATTATAATAAATTCGAAAAACATCCATTTGTACAATCGAACTCGCAGTATGCCCCAGTTCATAAGGTTCACGTATACTCTCAACGGCATGATGACACCGGAACTAAACGGTCTCGTGAGTTCGCCACTTCACGGCACTTGGCTACCTCGATGACAAATAGCATTGTACGCGCGTACTGATTCGCTTCACCAATTTAAATTCCCCATTGCACGTTGTTTCAAAATACGAGGCTTCTTGACCATTGTTCTCTAGAAGGGAATAAACTGTTATTACAGCAGTATGACACGCTCGGATGTATGTATTATTATAAAACCGTTTTTTTTTATCTTGAGTGAAACAATAGTGTGAAAACAATAATGTTCGGAAATTTAAAGGAACAATTTCAGATCGCTTAAAATTTTGTGGCCTTGGAAATGGAACGACTTGAACTTAGAATTAAAATAACAGGTCTAATGTTCCTCAAGTTTAAAGTCAAGGAAGTAATGGAGCTATCAAATATTTTAGATATGCACTGAGCGTTGATTTGCAATTACATATTGCTGTTTACATCATCTGTATATATATATGTTACAATGTAATTAATGCGAACACGAATGTGTTCCTAAACCGTAACAATTTACTAATTGTACCGATCAAGTTACGCTTTCATTTGTATCACGATTTACGTCTGTCTGCATATGAACTGATTGCATGATATGATATTACCTAATATTCTATTACTGATACGCCTAGAAGTGATGTTTGTTATAGTAAAATGCAAAGAAAAACACGGTCTATGATTTCGTAATTTCCTGTAATGCGATATTGATTACTATTCTTAAATCGTCTCCTCGGGTTCCTTATGAGATGTATAGAGTGTATTGTTAATAAATACATTAATAATGTTTGTTCTTTACACACACACAGCACAGTTTCCCTGAAAATACAAAAAAAATATAAGTATTATTTATGCGTAGGTACTGGTATACTGTATACTAAACATACAACCAGTAACAATTTATTGGAAAAAAGTTCAAATGCCAGTAATATTAATTTAGTTGCACATATTTTAGTTTTATAATTTCAAAATTATAATAAGACTAAGAAAAGCCTTATATTATACCTTATATCAAAACAAAGCACCTAATGTCCAAGTACAGGCCATAACAAAACAGAAAACATTTTCTAATTTATAAGTTACACCTTCCAAACATACTATGTGTTTTTATAATTAGGTATAATATACCTATCTATAATTATAATCTTATTATATATTAAACTATACTATATATCATATTATTATACTTTTGTTCTATTTTTAAATTAAGTTGAGATACCTCAGTGCCTACCACAACTCTTCATCTTCATCTGAGTTGACTGGTAGAAAATGCCAATTGGCTTTAAGTCCGCCTTTTGTTAACAACAATAAAGAATAAATAAATAGAAACTGGTGATACAGATGCGTATAAAGAAACTCAAATTAAAAAAGAATTAAAGTAAGTACGTATATTAAAAGGAAAATGTAGGCACAGTAAATTACTTTTACACAATGCCGCGTTGCGTCAGTGTATACAATATTCACAGCAGGTTCCATGGGCCATTCATAATCGCTATGGTGGTCAGGACGTGACCCTTGGGTACAATTTGAGCCATTGTATCACGTACACGCAATGGTAGAAAGTGATACCTGTATACATATACCTATATATATATTCATGTGTTTTCTATCCACAGTTTCCCGCGCCGTTTACTGTTACAATGAAATATTGTTACATGTTACTCTACCGTAATTTACTTGTGAAGTTACACACGTACGCTGTTAGTGACATTATTTTAATTTCACCAGCTTAATGTAAAATTTGCGTAAGTAGCATTATGACGTCATAACATACTAATATGTGCATTGGTTTTTATTTATATTTATGTCACGATATAAACATATGATAGTAAATATGGAAAAACGCAAGTATCTAAACATTACAAGCGCTAGATCAATTTCTACCGTAAAGCAATTGTTACTAAAATAACTTGCGATTCGATCTGAAGGTTCAGATTTGACAGAACTAAAGACTATTATTGACAGCCCATTAAATTGTCAATATCCGTAATTTGTATCTGTTCCATTCGAATCCACATACTGACGCGTTGTTGAGGTGGCTATCGACGGAGTAAGTTGGTGGTCACTAGAATGCGATGTGGAGTGGCAACCACGCCCTTCAGACCAAAATACAATTTATTATCATAATAATTACTTCATGGACGAACGAGGTACATGTTCTACCACCGATGAGGTATGTAAAATGTACAACTTAGGAGACACAGACCATAACTTGATATATGACCATATCGTAAATGAATATAATAGTCGTCGTAACCGGTAAAACGTGGGAGTGTACCTACTACACTCCTCTGCCTACCTCTTCGAGGATTACAAGCGTAATGTTACGGTTTTACAATTATTAAACACAGATTTATCAGCAATCATTGGATGTTTCATCATTATCATCAATTTAAGCCATTAATTCACTGTCTTAGGGTAAGGCTTCGAATAATATAATCCTTTTTTGGTGATGCATCGCTTCTTCAGTTGGCTCAATTGGATCAAGATTATTCGAGGTATTATTAGACTGGTGGGGTAGGTGATGTTAGCTAATAATAATTATTAGAGGCCTTAATATATTGAATGAAGTACAACTAAGACGAGAAAGTTCTAGTAGTTCTCTCATTAATGAAACGAATGGATTTGAACAACGTAGGAGTTTTTGTCAGTCGTTCACATTCAAACCGTAACCAATACCGTGGGAAATATAATATAAAAGATTTCTCGGTCAACTGACAACACGCTACGCTCTACATATTGCGCATTTTATTTCCTTCTGTTGTCTTTAAATCTTTTTTTATTCAATTCCCATCCACTATTATATGGGACGTATAACATGAATGATGAAAGGTGGTAGTATGATACTCCTATGCTTATCGCTTAAGGAAAATACAGCCCTGATATTATGTTGTGTACATTCGTTTCTGGTTAGAGTACTGCATGCATTGCATTTTATAATAAAGAAAAAGTTTAATCATAGCTTCATGAACTCTAAAGTTCAAAAATAATAATTGCTAGGAGAACACAGCGCGATACACAAAAGACGTAGGTACAAACTTTATGTCAACATTCATTCGTTCGTAATTCGTCAAAACGTTCATTAATCAATTAATTTATTTATGCATCTATTCACTCATCTAAGCTAAAATTAATATTTCGATATGTCGAAAGTATCTCATAAGGTTAACTTTAATATGTTATAGTTATTGTTATGAGATACTTTTTTATTATTATGAAATATATAAAATGTATCTATAATATTACATATCAAAAACGTACGTATACATACATATGTAGGTATAATGGTTACATAGTTTGGAACCACTTTCGCAAGTCACGAGTCTTCATTTTAAGGCTAACATATTATGATTTCGCCTTCCGTTAAGTACCGTTAGAACATTAATTAATTTATACAATAGAAATTGCTAGAAAGTCTCGAACAGAATTTTAGTAATGGGATTGCAATGAACTTCCAGAAAACCATTAAGAATATAAGTATACCTACACTAGATTCTTAGCTGAATCCTATGAAATAAAACTTTAAATAAATAATAGTTTAAAAAAACTAAAAAACACGCTTTTATTGCTAATCAAACTAAAAACTAGAAAATAATTTTAAAGACAAAGAGTTCAGTATGACAGTAGTCGAAGATCAAACAATCAATCAGAGTAAAAGCGTGGGGTGCATTTTACTGAGATTTATAACCATCCTCCATAGATGGTTACCAATAAAATGATTGTATCATTTGAAATATCAAGCACCACCACTAGAACCACCTGTCGAAATAATTTTACTGCGAATTATCTACTAAAGTATTATAAAAATATAACAAGCATTCTTTAATTTATCCAATCGTAAAATCGTGAGATAGCCCAACTAGCAGATAATTCATCTGTAAAATAATTCAACCGTTAGATTATCCAAGCGCCCAGATACTCCAACCGTTAACGCACACTTCCATTAAACCTATCCTTCCATTATCCTTATTACCTTCATAAAGTCAAATCATCTGCAAGTTTTTGTACTATGTTTGCTTAATTGGAAGTATGTATCCAATAAAAAAATACATAATTATATATTAATTATCTATATTTTTCTAGATAAATTATAGCATTAATTTTTATTGAATAATATATTCCAGGAATGCGGCTATGGCTGGTGGCACTGGCGCTGCAGGCTTCGCTCGCCGCCGTCAGCTGCACCAAGCACCACCGCCGCTCCATGGTGAACCCGGCGGTAAATAACAATGAATCTCTATACATATAAACAAATGAGAGCGCCAAGTACACGCGTAGCACTTGGTGATTTTTTATTGAATATTTAAAAAAAAAGTAACATCACGCCTGTAATCCCCGAAGAGGTAAGCAGAGGAGTATAGTACACTCCCAGATTTCACCATTGAGTAAATATTTCCTGCCAATTGCCTTTTTTGACAAATAGAAAAGCAATAATTAAGCTTGTTTACTGGAATAAAGTATAATTCCGATTTATGCATTACCTATTAAGAATTTAGGTTTTAAGTGCATTCCCATAGAAAGCGAATAATATTTTACGTTGTATTTAATAACTCTAGTTTTTATTTCGGTGTATAAATATGGCCCAATTTTAGTTGAAATCCTTGTTTAGAAGTTGCCATCACCACCACCATACATGCAGTTTTTTAAATTTGGCACTAATTGCATGGTTTGTCTGTGTATCATTAATGACAGGTAAAAATTTAATGCAAGTATTAATAGTAATAAATAACTTTGTACGCTATTCTAGTGCGTTATTAAATTAAGCAAAACAATTAATCCTCATTGATAATAATTAATAGAGTTATAACTGAACTATACTCCTCTGCCTCCCTTGTCGGGAATTACAAGAGTTATGTTACGTTTTTTTATAATTAATTATTTTAAGAAAACTTCTACTAGTACTAAATAATCACTATTATTAAATGCATCTAATACGACAATGATAAAAGGCAGGTATACTTTCTCACCGATCCTCTTTCATGTTTTCAGGCTTTACCAGTATCGAAAGGTGGTTGGAGACCCGTTGTCGGCTCCAGTGGACTTTTATACGGATCATTAGGAACTGCACCCCTTCATGCTCCGTCCTACAAAGTACCAGTAATTGACTTGTATCCATCATCAGCACGTCCGCTCGCCGCAAGAGATGCGACCAAACTGACCTCAATCGCGCAGTCCTACAGACCCACAACTCTACGAACCGTTCCTGTACCTGCCCCTACTCCCCCCGCCCACCAACCCATCAACTCGTACCTCAACCCTTTTTCACTTCCTAATAACGGTCTTAGTCACTATAAATTTGTCCAAAACTTCCCAGTTGAAAGCGTCGTGATCAGAAATCCCCACAATCCTTACGCCGCTCGTCCGGTACTGCAAAAGTACCAGACGAAGCCAAAGCAACAATTCCAAAATAATGTATACCAACAACTGAACAACATTCAGCCGATCCAGTTCGGCCAGTACCAGACACCAAAACCATTGGACATATTTGGAAACCCTGTTGAAGTTTACGTGAGGCCCGATCTAGCGAAACGCCCTCAGTCAGCTGACACTGAAATCTTCAAGCCGGAAGTTTTCAAGCTGCCTGACAACGATGTAGCTCCTCAATCTGTGAGTCAGCAGGTTAAGACAGCGCAGCAACAAACATATGGTGGAACTCAGAAATTTACTTTAAACCCTTACGCGCAGTACGCCTTCCAAGATTCCCTACCGAACTATCAACAACTTCCACCGAGCATATTAGGTGAGAATCACAACTACTATGTTATGTTACAGTAAATATTACAATAAAAATCATTAAATGAACCCAGTTGAAGCATTTTATGTGGGTTAAAAAATGTCGAATTCATAACATTCGAAAAAGACATAAGTTTCTGCCTGTATATTAATTGTATCTAGAAGCCCAGTAGTGATCGAAATTCGATCATAAATCATAAAAAAATCTGTTTGAACGTCGTCTAGGTTTTAATGCCAAAGACTACGCGTATATAAATCTTTCCTCTGTTCTACTTACTTATTGACAACAATCAGTCTCATGTTTGACATTGAAATGCGAACGTAAATAATAAATGGTTTATTTAATTCAATTTATGGTATTTGTAAAACATATTACACATACATACATTTTAAGCATTCTGCACTCCTTCTCTATGTAAACTATAAGTGTGCCAAATCTTATAGTTCCCGGTCCGCGCGATTTTCGTAAAATGGGGTACCAAGTTTTCCTTCACCTATTAATATATAGATTATACGTCATAAATAAAAAATAAAAAATAATATAAATTATTTTTTGTGGTAAATATATATTTTGATTTCAGGTACCTTTGGATCATTCGGAGTCCAATCAGTAAAAGCGAGAGATCCTAAATTCCCACCGAGCAAAACCACGTTCATTCCACCACAACCGACAAAGCAAACAATTTTCAATTCGTTTAGCTACTCTCCTAGCTTTAAGTCGCCACCAAGTATATTCGCCACGACTACTCCAAAATTACTAACAACACCAAATCAATTTATCTTTGGGTCAACATTAAACGACCTCAGGACTGTTCCTACCCAACAAACAAAAGTAACATCTCCACCTAAGATAGATCCGAATTTGGGAACAAAAGGATCCTTTAAGCCCAGTCCACAGGACCCCTTTTCCAAAAATATCTATAATTTAGATTATAATAAAATAACTACCTATAATCCACCTATAATACAATCCACAACTGTGCCAAATACTTTCTATAATGATTATGATCAATATACCGGCCAACAGAATTATAATAGCAAGCCGATAGTAGACTATAGATATGAAATTAATAATCACAAAGTAAACGATAACGTTGGAGTCAACCAGCAGGTGTCTCAGCAGTATGTAGATCCTCCTAACACTAACTTGCAATTAGAAAACACAAACAATTTCTCACCATACAAATCATATGAAGTGACTGAAAATGAGTCTGACGATATCATAACTCATTCCTCTCCTAGCGGTTGGGCAGTAACTCCAATTAATAATCAAAAATCAACTGAAGAGATTGTTACGAAACAAACAAACACTGGTGCTAGCTTCAGTAGGCCCACAACGCCTGCGACTGAACTACCTGAAGAATATGCTATTGTAACAGAGGCTGAAAAGGGCTACGAAAATTCCTTGACCTATGATAGTCAGGTGGAGTCGCAGAGCAGAAGACCTCTTGGAGATGATTTTGAACCAATTGGAAAACACAAACTCAAAGACTACTATTATAAAGTATCGACGCCTTCATATGGTGACCATACACTCCCGAGACGAACGAAGAAACCAACTGAAGCGTCCAGAGTAACTCAACAAGAAATTACAACTACAACCGTTAGCGTGAATAAAGAAATCAATAATCTAGCTGTAGACATCCTACCTACTTTGCCGCCAAACAGACATTTCAAGCGCCCAAGTACACCAGAACCATTGGACAAGGACAGAATACGTAAAAGGAACAAGATCAGGAGACGTCGTCCTCCACTCGCCAACGGTAATCGTTTCAAAGAGGAAAATACTACACGCAAAAATACTCAATCATCTACAGAAGAACCTCCTGCCACCACAGAACCAGAAGAAGTCCACACCATTAGACCTAGAGTCAGACCCATAAAACCCCGAACTGACTCTAGTTTAACGACGCCAACCATAACAACTGATTTAACTACTAGTGCTTTAGCGACAATTTCACCTACGGCACCCACCATTGTTAAGAAAAAGGCAAGTCACCGTAAACCACTACCAATTAACACAGAAAAAATCGAGACAACAACTCAGTCCATAAAAGATGATGATATTAGCAAAGAATCACCTATTATGAAAATCGCAACACGTCCTATATTTTCCAGAAATAACTACGACTTAAAGTCAAGTGAAATACCTGACTACAGTCATAAGCAAGACGAAAAAGACACTCCAACCAGTGATGTATCTGTAAGTTTAAGTGACACACTTAAAACAACATCCGAAACTCTTAAAGATTTTTCCTTCCATAGAGATGTACGACCAGTGGAAATAACTACAATAGAATCTTCAAGAGATATTAGTGACAATGGTAATGAGGGAACTACTACCTCACATCCAGAAACATCTCGTAATACGGGAAAAGTTCAAAGACCGAAGATTAAAAATAAATATGATCGTCCCAGATTTAGTGTGAAAGATTATAGAAACAGAATGAGTTCAACAACCAGTACCGCTGAAACACCTGCTGACACACCTAAAATAAGATATCCACAAAGGAAGACACCATACAGCGAAAGTAGTAATAACAGTGAAATTGAGACCACTACAGAGAGAAAGAAATTCATGCCAAAAGATCCAAGATATAAAATAAATAGGTCGGAAAATACTGAACAAACTGAAAACGCACAATCAACAAGGCCGCCTGGAAGACAGAGGCAGACTACCACTGAAACAGAAAACAGCACGCAGAAAATATCATCGAGAATTCGAAACGGACAACGCAGACCACGACCAACAGAGGAAGCCGTCGAGAACTCGAGCCCGACCACAGTTTATAATAAACGACCGCTAAGAAAGAAAATAAAAGACTCTGAAATAGGCGAATCAGTGCAAGATGTAACAGTAACTGAAACTTCAGTCAACTACGACCACAGAGGCGACATAACATCAGAAAGAACAAGATCGGAGAGCGCGATAATGAAAATAGCAGACAAAAAACACCAAGACCATCTAGAACATATCTTCGAACATTCGAAACGTGTTTCAGATTTAACTCTAGCAGCGAGCAAGGACTATAATACTCCGGGTATGTTCAAGACTGTTTCAGCGAACAGTAGGCGAATACCTAATTATTTCACGATAGCTACTGACGACCCCATCCTTCCTATAGAAGCTTTCTTTCCACAATTGAACCAAAAGAAGGAATCGTAACGTTCCTAGTATAGTTTATATCGTTAAACCAAATCTTTTCTACTGCCAAAGCGACTTTCTGTTCTAAGATTTGCTGTTGATCATTATTTATGACCATGTTAATTGGGTATTAATTGGGGAGGTTGTACGATCTCGCCAGCACTTCTTCGTTTTCTGGTCATCATGTAGATCTTTTTGTATGCTCTCGTATACAACGGTGCTCATTCTAGTGTTAAGTTTATACAACATATCCTTACAGAAGTGATAGGCTTAGTATTAATCAATGTAGGTATCTGCTGACTGTTTACGCCCCCTTACGTGTGCGTCTAGTGAAATTGTGTGTGTGAATGATCTTAAATATTTATAACGGACTTAGGTTTTAAAGTGTAAATAAACGATTTCTTAATTTATCGAGAATTTTATTTAACATCATTAAACTGCGGAAAATAATACAAGCTTTCATTATCCAGCGTTTGCCTCAGCTGCATTTATTTTTGCCATTTTCTGCAAACATTTCACGGCTGCTTGATGTATAGTTTTGTCAAGACTATCTGAAAACGTATAAAATAACCCAATCAATCCAAGCTAATGAATAAAAATTGAAATATTAAGCTTCGTAATGAGTATTTGATACACGGCTTTACTCACAAATTTTATGTTGTCCTTTCACTGGAAAACGTATTCGCAAACTGGTAGCGTTGGAACAAATAAACACGTAGGGACTGTCACTTTCACCATCGGGATATCTGTGAAGATTAATTGTATCGTGAAACCATAGACTTCGTCAATCAAAAAAACAAAGATAAATATAGTATAAAAAGAGACGTCGGTAAAACGTTTTTTAATGCATGTATTAATTTAATATTTATTAATTAAAAATTATTAATATTAATTAAAAAAATGCATGTGCACTATTTGCTAAAAATAGTTACATTTACAGAGTTGTCAGCAAGTGAAACCATCACTTTACAAAGTAAACAAATTTAGCGTCTTTTACCTATAAAACCAAAAAAATTAAGTAGGTACATATTTGTACGATATTGAAGGAAAAAATCAAATTAGTTAAAATTCGCGACATACTTCAGACAGAAAATATATATCTATTTAGGACCGTTCTTCATTACAATAAAAAATATGAAATATTTGCCAAAAAATATGTTAGTAATCCACTTACAATTTCGCATACTCCTCTTGCGGTAGGCAGTCGTCTACATTGACGCACCCGAGCAAACAGCCGGTAGGATAGAATGTTGGAAACTGGAACTGTTTATCTATAACAATAATATATAATAAAAATACAATTTAATCCTTATCTTATGATTCTACTACAGACCCAACATCATATTAAAGAACTGTGTAAACATTGGATAATATAGTAAGTATATAATATCAGCAAAACTCCTTTAGGCCAGACCTATGTGTAGCAACTTACTAAGACAGGCTGATAATAACAGGAAACAATTAAACAGTTGGTAAATATGGGAAAGATTAGTAGGTATACACAGACATGAGCAAATTCTAAGATTTAAGACTCTTAACGCTAAATGTGTTCATCACAAAATATACTAAGTGATACATACTGGGATACAGAACCCTGTAGTGGTTCTCGAGCGCGCGCACGACGGCCGCGTCGGGCGGCTTCACCGTCGCCGCCACCCACAGCCGGCCGCGGTGGCTCGTGTACCACGTGCGGCCCTCGTGCCTGGAAACATAACACACATTATTACTTTTTACGATTGTTATTAATTGTTAAATAAGTTGTTAACAAATAATAATTCAATGGATATTATAGTACCATCAAAACACGGAAGAAGATATTTTGTAAAATGTTGTTTATAAAATCCACAAATTGTTGCAAGTACTGAAATTATAAAATTTATTGATGATTTAGAATATTAGTTCATTGTATTAGTAAAGCTATTACTTTTCCCTATTTATTATTTTTTAAAAAGTAAGCAATTAAATAAATAATAATTTTTCGACTAGTTTTCTAGGAGTGACTCGGAGTCTAGATTTGTGCCCGGTGTATGATAATACGCTTACCATCTATTCCATGGAACTTAAACGTAACTGGTAAAAAATGGAAGTGTAGATACTACCCTCGTCTGCCTACCTCTTCGGGGATTACAGGCGTGATTTTACGTATAAATTTTCGATAATTTTGACATGTTGACATAAAACACTTCCATAGTTTATAGATTCACTCGGTGATTATATTTGAATCTAACGAAAATGCTATAGTACCTACATTTTGATGCCCTCGACAAGCAACGACGCCCACGGCTGATGCATAGACAGGCATTTGCCAGTGTCGCTCATCTCTTGCAATTCGGGATCCTGGATCCTGGACGTCGAGAACTCTGATAAAGGTCTGCTTACTGATGCGTAGCTTTGCCTGTCCACTGACTCATCAAACTGAAAGAATGATTTCACGTAAGTATATCAATTTCTGGATTACTTAGCTTAAAAAATAAAATAACAAAAAATTACCAAATTACTTAGCTTAAAATACAAATATCAAAATTCCTCAGTTGCACTGAGACACACATAATTATGTACATACACATAGGCAGTTGAGTCCCTACCTGCAAAAGTGGGGCGTTAACTCCTGGAGCCACGTCCCTGTCGTATGACGTAACGGCCAACATGTCGGGTTTGAGAAAGTGTTCACCGCGAGCCTCGCCGCCGCTGGTAATCTCGTGAATGTGCTCCACGTCCACCTCGTGTTCTATAGTCTTGTCTTCTACTATTTGTCGGCCTGTAACATGATATTGTGTAGAAATTCTATTAATACGATATATTGGGAAAATAGAATAATAAAAGTATATACAGAAAACAGAGCAAGTAACAGATTGTATCTTAAAATATTTCCCAAGAAGAATAATAATATATTAAGATAGCAAATGATAATATATTGAGTATATAACAATCATACATTAATAAAAAATACAATAATATACTGTTAACAAAATATATTATTATATTACATAGAATGTATATAGTAATATATTGACTAATAGAATGTATACTATAATAATATATTGATAAATGAAGTGTAAATTCATAAACCATTACTCAACACGAAATAGAATTCAAAATAAAAGTAAATCAATTTTATCATTAAAAGAAAATATCTTCTTAGTTATACATAAAGAGGCAACATCTGATTCTGCTTCCAGACATTTCTTTATGAATAATTTTCGATTTGATAGGTATAGTAAGCATTTGTGCTTGGAAAAAAATGTTGTATATTGTAGATAGCAATATCTAACAAAACTATTGTGTGTCAGCTAAATTATGTGAAACTCTGAATCACAATATCAAATATTAATTGATATAGGTTATTTTAACTTCAAATTGACTGACCAGCAAAGTCAAACGTCATCTTCTTGTTGAGTCTAGGTGCATGTTTCTTGTCATGCAATGACTGTTGATACTTTTGCAGCTTTTCCTTCTCAGCGGCGCTGAGCCACACACTGTTGACGCTGAAGTAGTCGCTGTCGTCATCGGTGACCCTGGTTCGACGCTCGCTGCAATGATGTAGATGAGAGAAACCATGATATTATCTTGTTATATCTAATATTCCTTTATACATTATAATTATTTACTATTAGACACATAAATATATTATTGGATTCACATGGTCATTTACTAATAGTCAATTGTTCCCTTATTTTTCATTTTCACATTCACATATTATCTAACATTACTAAGAAATTGATTCTGATTTAGATTTTGTTCAATAGTTATATAGAATATAATTAATTTGGTTAAATTGATTTAATGCTTGAACAAACCTGGTACGATCATACTCCAGCAGCCTATTCCTGTCAGAGATAGCAGCTTCCCAGCCCACAGGCCTGCTCTTCTCCATCAAAGACTCCATCAGCTTGTTACTAGCTTTTGTCTTTGAGTTGATTTCTCTTTGCTCCTCAGAAGTGCACACCTAAAATAAACGACACTGTTTTCTGCACCACAGGTTTTTTTTTCTCCAAACATTTTAAGCAATAACAGGAACTTTTAACTCTGACAGATTTTTGCTACGTTTTAAAGAATTTCATTGTTCCATTTTAATATAGTCCATGATCAGGGCTATAATGCATAGCTCTTATTAATAAAACTTTGCAAGAATAACAGCAAACATTAACACTAACAATATTACTATAAGCATCATGTGTTATATAGTTTTACATAATCACAAAAGCAATACATACCAAGTTCCCACAAAACAGACATGGTCCAGACCCTTCCTGTTTACATACAATGCGACCACATTGCAAGCAGTTATTGATCAGCTCATGTTTTGAAGCCTGACAATCACAATGGTGTCTACCTGTAAAGTTAAAGAAATTTGCTTCTACCAGGAACTCCTCTAGCCTTCAGTAAATTAGCATAGAACACCATTTTAACCTTAGGCCAGGCATGCCAAGGCATTTGAACAGTTTGATAACAACTTTCAAAACGACTTCAACACAATTGCTGTCACAATAAATATTGCTTTTAAAATTCATGTGATATGGTGTGCCGTTGTGATGTCGTTCGCACGCTATGGCGGGTAGCGCGCCGCATGGGTGCGAGTCTATGGGCCTCGAGGGTCCCCTCTTTACCCGGGCAGTCTCGGGGGGTCAATCGTCCCCCGGTGATTTCAC